>JAJIBD010032607.1:0-15293 GCA_021461705.1 Cryptotis parvus | reverse complement strand
AGAGTGTCTTGGGAAGGTCTAAGTGTTTGCATTCTCAGAAACCGCTAAATTATTTTCTCACATAGGATTATCATCTCATTTTAGTTTACGCTGACTCTTTTGCCGTGATGAAAATGTCAAAATAACCGGAACAAAATGATCATTTTCAAACTATTTTTGTCATACTGGTCCCTTCTGCTAACTTTGCCCTTTTGCCCTCCCCTCTTGTGGCGAAACTTCCAACCGTAGACCACTTTGGACCCAGGGATCTGAGTGTGGAAAGTAGATAAAGGGACATACCTGATAAATACTTGCAGTATCTCTATTAAAAACCATAGCTGACCAAAAGAAAAGGGAAGGGATTGGGCGAGTGAGAGAGAGAGAGGAAGAGAGGAGAGAGAGAAAGAGAGAGAATAGAGAGGAGAGAGGAAAGAGATATCCATCTGCCTTAGAGCAAGGGGTTTTGGAAGGGAAACTGGGCGCATTACTGGTGGAAAGGTACACAGGTGAAGAAGGGACGGAGTGTTGGAATGTTATATGATTGAAACCCAATTATGAACAACTTGGCGCTTTCAAGTATCACACCTGTGATTCAATTTAAAACCAAATTAATTTAAAAGAAATAGCTTCCTGGAACCTTGCAGACTTTCTGGCAAAAGTTAGTCGTGTTTTGGACCCAGGTGAGGAGCAATATGGAGGCAAATTGACTAAGGAAAAGAATAGAAGCTAGGACTGTGCTGGGAGCCCCTTGCGAGAGTGTGGGGGAGAAGACGACTCTCAGGAATGAATGGAGTCTCTGGCCAGAATTTGCATTTGACCACAAGAACCTTGCAACTTAAGTGCCACCCCTCTTGTCCTGGTTTGCATCTACTCCACCCCTCAGTGGGGTCCATCACCTGTTAGGGAATCGTCATGTAGGAATGAGGCCAGAATCCTAGTCTATTCTCTGTGTGGTTCTGGGTAGGTTTTGTAGGTAAAAGAGACAAAGAGAGAAGATCTTGCATTAGAATACATTCCGCGATAGCATTAACCCAAGGGCACCCCTCAACTTAGTCAGACCAGGCAGCAGGCAGTGCTGATTCTGGGGCATACTTCAGAGCTTTCAGAGCGGTCCTTAGCTTCTTTTCCCTCCTGTATCTGCTCTGCTGTTTGCCATGAGTGTTGACCATCACTGGATCTTGCTACTCTCTCTGATGGAGCTTGAACAGAAACTTCCTCACTGGAGAATATAGTCAAATTATCATTAAGTTTCCGTGTTTGGATTTACCAAATGTCCTGGTCTCCAACACACTTTATATTATTTTAACCTAGGGAAGTATCTTTAATAGTATCAAACTGTGGTCTTCAAAAGGTAGGGCTAATTTTTTATTTTATTTTGTTTTTGCCTTATCATTTCCCAAAGTGAAGATAGAGATCTGAATTATATATAGGGAGCTTCTGTATTGTTATTGTTTTTTAAAATCAATTATCCTTTACTCCTTATGTTTCTGTTGTTTATTTTACCTGTCCTTCTCCCCCAAAGGGGCAGAATTTAGAACTCCATTTGGTTTTTTATTAGCATAATCAGTTAATAGCTGTTCTATAATGCTTTACTTATTGTGTTAATTTTCTGTACTTTATGTCTAGAGGCAGCTTCCGGAAGATCACATTTTAAAAAAAAAGAAAATCTAACTTACTTCTTTAATGAGTCCTGTTACCATTTCTAGCCTTAGGAAAAATTATTGACTACATTGACTTACAAGGTCATTGAAAAATATATAAACTGTGGTTACTATTTTAAATATATCTTTGGTAAACCTGAATTTTTTTTTTTTTTTTTTTTTTTGGTTTTTTGGGCCACACAGCTCAGGGCTGACTCATGGCTCTGCATTCAGAGATCACTCCTGGTGGGCTCAGGGACCCTGTGAAGTGTCACAGATAGAACCTGGATGTGCAAGACACGTGTCCCATGCCCTTACTGTGTCCCTGGTCTCGCTGCAGTGCGCCAGGGCTGACTCCTGACTCTGCCCTCCCAGGATGGCACCTAGGGCCTGACCCTCGACGCTGTTTCTCTGGCCCAGGCCTTTGGTTTCGTTTTCAAATTTTAAAACGTGGAGAGACTCACAGACATGGGGCAGAGCTACTACTGGCTCTCACTGTGTCCAGCCGCTCAGGAGGCGCCCGGGAGGGATGGCAGGTTCTAGCCCTGGCCCGCCACCCCAGCAGAGCCTCACAGCAAGCCAGACGACCCCCCCCTCCCATGAGGGGCCTCCATTTTCCCACATAAGCGACTTCCCCTCGTGAAGTCCACCTAGCAGACCAGCCTATCACAGCCCGGCTCACGGCCAGCAGTTCATCAATAAATGCTGGATTTTTGAGATGACTACAAGAGTATCCCACCCGCACGGCAGAGCCCTGGCAAGCTCCCCATGTCGTATTTGATATGCCAAATACCAGTAACAATTATAGACCTCATTCCCATGACCTGATGGAATGGTTTGAGGCTCTTTATATTCCTGGAGCAAGCAGGTGCCCTTGGGCTCTACTTGCATGAGACAGGTCATATGGAGATGTTACTGGTGCCCGCTCCGGCAAAATCGATGATGAGCGGGAAGACAGTGAGACAGTGATGGTGAAGGTGCTGATACAATTCCTAGTGCTGCTGCTGACCTTGGCTTGTCAAATCAGCTTCTTGTGTGACCTTAACAGAGGTGGGTGCATCTTGGTGCCACATTGTCCCTGTCACTTCAATTTCATTACACAGGTGACTGTTGTCGAAATCCAGGGACCACTGTCCAATTGCTATTGTGGATTTTAATGGGATACTATTCTACATGGATACAATTCTTCCTGGGAGAAACACTCAAAGTAAAATGCTGCATCAAGGTCGAACAGAGGAACAGGCTAACTCACCTGATGAGATTGTGACAAGAAGGTAGCAAGAATGTAGTGTGTGTGTGTGTGTGTGTGTGTGTGTGTGTGTGTGTGTGCTTGTTGGTTTTGGAGCCATACCTGGTGATGTTCAGTCTTAGTCTTGGCTCTGCACTCTGGCATTATTCCTGGGCAGTGTTTGGGTGACCATATAGGATGCCAGGGATCAAACCTGGGTGGGCTGCATGCAAGACAAGCACCTTCCCTGTTGCAGTGTCTCTCTCAGGGCCCAATAACTAGAATGTATTTGTGCTATAATTGGTGTCTTGGCCCCACGGTAGACTTACTTCCTATGGCAGACAAATATAAGAAGATGCCTGGTTGAGGAACATCAAAGACTAGAGGTCAACCTGCACCAGGAGGCGACTCTGAATTCTCCGAGGTCCTCTGGAGAACAAGAACTTGGAACAGGAATTCCCAGCTTCTTCCCAGCTCAGTCGGTCTGTAGCAATCAATGTTCAGTCAGTGATCGCTCTACACATCCCTCAGTGGGAAGGAATCATTAGCAGGTGATTGAATCGGGATTAACATGCTTCCTGCTCCTGGTTGAGTCTCGGGAGATAGGCGGCACTTGGCACAAAATAGGGCCCCATTCAGGCTTTGGGAACAAGTTAGTTTTTTATTTGTAGACTATGAAAAATTCCCTTTTCTTCTGCCACACCCAGCTCAGGACTCACTCAATCTCCGTGGGATGGTCCCAGTGGTGCTCAGGGGAGTAAAATTCCAGGCATTTGAGGAGCCAGGGTCGACAAGCCTTGGTCTCTGTACTGTTTCTCCTTCTTAAAATCATGTCTTGAGAACTTCTTCAAGTAAAGCGATGGTGGATTCAGAGAGAGCGGGAGGTGGGGGGAAGTCATGTGGATCAACTATGGAATCTGGGCAATCATGTCTCTGTCTTGTCTCTCTCATTTGTCAAATGTGCTGGTGTGAAAAAACTATGAACCAGTTAGCTTTCAAGTCAGACATTTGGTTACTTGGTAAGAATTGTCTGTAGTATGAAGGCAAGGAGAAGTGTTAGATGCTGTTCAGAGCCTCAACATTCAGCACCAAGAACAGTTGCTGAGTGGGCTAAGACATCAAGGCTGGCAGGGTGAACAAGAGCTTGCTATGAAGAGGGGATGGAAGGAGAGAGGGGGAGAGAGAGGGAGGGGGAAAGAGAGAGAGAGAGAGAGAGAGAAAGAGAGAAGAGCTTTGTATTTTTTCAGGGTTGGCTGGGAATTCTGTGCTAAAAGGAAATAAAGTCTCCTTAAAATTACTCAAACTTGGGCACAAATATTCAGTGTTAGGGGCCAAAGAATAGTATAACTGGTAAGGAGATTGTATTGTATACGATCAACCTGGGTTTGCTCCCGGCATCCTATATGGTTCCCTGAGTACCACCAGGAGTAATTTCAGAGTGAAGATCCAGAGGAAGCCCTGAGCATCACCAGGAGTGACTCCCCAAATTCAGTGTTTAATTCAGTGCAATTCTAGTTCTTACACAGGATTCTCCCACTTGGTTAGCTTCGATGCCCTTGGTGGTGGTGGCTGAGACCCTTCCTTTGAAACAGTGCCGTTAAAGAAGGCCAGGGAAGGTGACACGAAGATGTCAAAGTACATTTAAAAAGAAGGGGAAAAGCCCATATACATTTCAATGGAGATACTTTTAAGGCATTTCTAGGAGTTTGAGAAATAATGACAAAGTTGAAAAAGAAAGTCTTTGATCTGATTTTTCTCTGTAAAGCAATTAGGTACATAATTTTTCAAGTGCTAAGCTGTAAATTCTAATAACTGGCTCCAACTGCTTTCATTTGCATCTTGGGACTTTTATAATTAAAAAAAAGTTAAGAAATCATTAAGGTGATTTTTTTTCCAGAGGTATTAATGCATAAAACATTTGATGATCGGGGTCCCATAAAACCTATGGCACCGTAGAATAGCTGAGATTAAGAGCTTGGTTTAAATCATGTAAGAGTTCAGTTAACAGTACCTAAGACGTCTGTAGGTTGGATTTGATGGAAAAAATACTCTGAAGGTGCCATAGCAATTTTCCCCTTCCAATTGCCTTTATGACTTTTCATGGGAATGCATATTGCAAAAACTTTAGTCTTCAAGGAATTAGTTCTTCTGCTGAAAGGGAGTTTCAGAACAGCACAGGGACAAATGAACTAACTTTTTGAAGAATAACGAAGGAAATACAGAAAAGGAAAACCAGCAATTGAACCCTAATGTTAGGTTAGGCTTCTCCTATTTATTTTTTGACCTGAAATTCCTCTTAGTTTTGCATACTCCCTTACGGTATGTGTACTAAGTAAAACGTGTAACAGAGGTGGCCTCCAAAATTTGGTTAGATTGTTTTTTGTTTTCTTTTTAACCATCAAGAAGTGAGAAGTTTCCATATTATGCAGAATGATGGATTTTGAGATTTGGGGAGAATCTATAACCATGGCCTCATTTGGTTCAGTGACAGCAACAATTAGCTGGGACCCACGAGGTCACTGCCCATTTTGGAGTGGGTCCTACCTAGGCTAACTCCGTAGCGGCTGGCCGCATCCGATCCTTTGAGCCATCTCATCCCTGGGCAAGGTCTTCCATGGAGAAGAGAATATTTCGTTTGCCTCACGTTGATTTTGGACTTGAATGAGTTAAAAGATCGGACCAGTGATCTTCATGATTTTCCCCAACCCTGCAAAATAGAGGCGAGACTCAAAGTGAATCCGTTGCGTGAACATTCCTTTTACTTCATTGTGCTCCGGTGGGAATGGAGCAGAATGCAGACACTGAATAATCCTCATGCTATCGGGTAGAAGCTCATCAGGGAGCTGTTCAAATTTGTCAGAGCACATTAAAATACAATACATTCGGGGGATCAAAAGAGCTCCATCATCCGGTCCGTCCGGGCATTCCTTTCTGATAGGAAATCCAGGGACTTTTCAAAATTGCATCAAGTTCCCTTGCTTAGTGAATAAAATTGTGGGAGGAACGGGAACAAATCAGAATAATGCACATTGGTGAAAGTCCTATAATTGGAATTATCATTGCTTAAGACACCATTACTTTAATCAGCCCTATCATAAATCAATGCTTTTCACAAGTGAAGGTTTAAAATAAAGTGCTGTTAAACAAATTGGATCCCTTAAAGGCATGATGCAACGGGAAGCTCCTGAAAATGGATTAAAAAGTGGTTTCTGAATGGATATACTGGTTCTAGCATTTTATCTTCCACTTAATTTAAAAAAAATTACCTGGTCCTTTCTTGGAAATTACATAGTGGAGGTCTATAATGGCCAAGCCTTTAACCCATTAAAAAAATTTACTCCCAGGAACAGTTAATATTTGAGGTTTAATTGCTTTTTCTTGTTAAGAGAAGGAAAATCTGTTTCTTTCCTTCCCTTTTCTTGATTGACTTTTCAACAATCACCCCCGCGAGCTATAAAAATGGAGAGAGGTAATTGATTTCAAGAACTCCAGTGCACGCATGCGTTTTGCTTATGCGTAAGTGCATGTGGACACACATACACACGCACACACAAAAATCTCCTGTGTACCAGTAGCTGGTACTCACATCCTGAAAACACCATCAGCGTGCCCACCGTCATCTACTATCATTGCTCCAAGGGTGAATTTATGTGTAGGGTTTTCATTCCATTGACCATGTTGTCTGGCTGCCTGTAAAGGGGCCTCATATAGCCCAAGGACCTGACAATGGGGCAAGATTCCACTCCAGTGGACCCTAGTGTTTGCAGAAATGAATCACATCACCTTGATCAAGCCGCACCCAGATTCTGCAATTCAGAAGCTAAGGCCGCAGCATGCACATGGATCAGATGAGCCCAACTATGACTTATCCCTTTCACATGAGCGTATCTAATGTCATGACGTCTAATGACGGAGCCAGGAGACACATTTGAAGCAGCCGTAGAAATGAGAGCAACCTAGAGGTGCTCTCTTATCAGATCTTGCGTAGATGAGCCAAGAGGTCAAAAAACATTCTTTTCACACCATGCCCACATTGATCTCATGTAAATTTATTTTTTTTTGGGGGTGAAGGGGCAGCTCTTGAGAACAGGTTCTTTTTTGTTAATAAACAAGAGAGGATCTTGCAATATCTGGGGGTAGAAAGGGTGAGAAAAATCCTCTCTTTGGTCACACCAATTAGAAATTTTCCATTTCTCATTCCTCTCTCACCTTTCACAAGCAGCCAATTCACTACCTGAAGTGTTTGCTTGCCTGCCTTCTTTCTTTCTGTTTCCCACAAAACCTGGTATTATTTGGGTCTCTTGCAAAGCTGTACAAACCAACTGTTCCTCCTCAGATTATCCCTTTCAGAGCTCAGGTGATTGGGCTCCTTGGGTTTACACCTTCCATGTTTTGTGGTCAGATGTGGGCTGTGTCTTTCTACATGATTCCACTTTGCAAGAAAATATTTGTGTTAGCCTCACCAGGTTCTGTTTCCCTCTGGGAACGGCACACGGTCACCCTGTCAGGCGCAGTCAGTTGAATTTCTGGTCTTCCTGAGACCAGTGGACATCTGGCAGAAAACCTGGAAACCCTCATTCCCGTGACTTGGTCCAGCCAGAGAACAATAAGGTGTGTGTGACTTTGGATGTTTCTGAGACGTTGAGTAAAGTATTTTGAGAAGGTATACTTGGAAAGAAACTGGTTCATTGTGGAATAGAAATGGGAACTTTTCACAGAATCCTTTCTTCCTGGACCTGGGCACACAAAAATTTTATTTTTCTGAGTTCTGGTGGTGGTTTCCATTTTTTTATAATTTGGTTCTTTTTTAATTATTGGTGAATCAGAAGCTCCATTGTTTAGCAGGGACTGGGGAAAAATGGGAATTCTATTACTGTGATATGGTGTGTTGGTCAAACCCTGTTGGATTTGGAAATGCACCCAGCAGTATTTATCAAGAGTCATATTAAAAGGAAATAACTCTTGGTCAAACAATTTTATTTCTGGGAGTGTATTCTCATTAGCAGAAATGTAATTCTCAGAGATATTCATCAAGTCTTGTTCATTGTAGTTGGCCCTAAATTGACAGTATGGAAATAGTGCTTGACAGTATGGGAAATAGTGCTAATTTTTATGTTTATAATTATGTAACAATATGAAAATAGAATGGATATGGTTTCCTAGCAATTGCAAATATGATGGAAAACCGTAGCAATTCCTAATCGGTAACATTTATTGTTTATTTAATATATGACATGTGTTATGTCAAATGCTTTATAGTAATCTCATGTAATCTGTTCACTAGATTAAGCTAGATTTTATGATATTTCTACTATATAGATGAGATAAGAGAGACCAGGAAGGTTAATTGGCTTATCAGGAAGTTACAGGGCTACTATGAGATTTCAGCACTATTCTGGCTGGCTCTAGGGCCTAATTTATATCTCCTCAGGATACAGGCTAAGTAAAAAACAAAGATCAACCAGCCCCCAAAATACACAAAATTAAAAAAAAAACCTGATAAGCTTTTATAAACCTGATAAGTTTATGATCATTCTGCAGAAAGCAAATAGAAAATCTTATAGCAAGAGAAAATACCCTAATTTGAGAAAGTTTGTCTTCTATCTCTTAATAAAAATACCCAGTAGTTCTCTGAGGCAATACTGAACATCTTTATGGTCTCTTCCCTAGCTAGTAATGAGATACTCTATGTATGATCTTTCACTCAGAGAATCTAGTATTTTGCCAGTTGAAGAAGAAAATCATAACAGGGAGGCTGTCTTGCATGGAGATGGAAAAGAACTTCGGTCCAGAGTAATGCTGTTTACTTATTTATTTTGTTTTTGGGGACACACCTGGCAATGCTCAGGACTTACTCCTGGCTCTGCACTTAGGAATCATGGTGGGGCTCTGGGTACCATTTGGGATGCCGGGGATAGAACCTGGAGAGGCTGTGCACAAGGCAAGCACCTTACCCCACTGTACTGTCACTTACCTCACTGTACTGTCCCTTACCCCACAGTACTGTCCCTTACCCCACTGTACTGTCCCCTTACCCCACTGTACTATCCCTTACCTCACTGTACTGTCCCTACCCCACTGTACTGTCCCTTACCCACTGTACTGTCCCTTACCCCACTGTACTGTCCCTTACCCCACTGTAATGTTCCTTACCCCACTGTAATGTTCCTTACCCCACAGTACTGTCCCTACCCCACTGTACTATCCCTTACACCACTGTGCTGTCCCTTACCTCACTGTACTGTCCCTTACCCCACTGTACTGTCCCTTACCCCACTGTACTGTCCCTTACCTCACAGTACTGTCCCTTACCCCACTGTACAATACCTAACCCCACTGTACTGTCCCTTACCCCACTGTACTGTTGCTCTGGCCACTTAATACCTTACCCCACTGTACTGTCGCTCTGGCCCCTTCACTTGGGACTTCTATTCTAGTGCGAGCATGTATGAATGATGCCCCCCAACCTTCTATTTGGTTGTTGTCCAGGATCCATAGCCCTATTGTGGTGCAGGATAACAAAATGGCGGTTGCCAGAGTTTGCATTCAGAGGACTAGGGTAGCAGCAGGAACCCCAACTCCTGGTCTCTTGTATGCAAGGCAGAATGCTAGTTTTGATCGTAGTTTCTCATATTTGAAAATTGTCATGATAGTTATGATCTCCCTCTCTCTTCCTGTCCCCAGAAAAATATACGTTTGCATTTGTAAAATCCTTTTTTGGGAGGGTACATCTATCAACTTCTTTTCAAGGCTTTTTGAGTATTTTAGGGCATTGCAGTTTAGGGATGTTAGTGTGGAATATTCTTGTGGTATTTTGACTTGCCTAATGGTGTTCCTTATACTAGTTTGGGATATATTATCATTAAGAGTTCAAAAGGGATGTTGGTGGGAATAAGGCACTGGTGGAGGGATGGATGCTGGAACCCTGTATGACTGAAACCCAATCATGAACATCCTTGTAACTGTGGTATAATAAAAAAAATTAAAAAAGAGTTCAAAGGGGAATCCTATTCTGGGCCAGGAACATAGTACAGTGAGGAGGGCATTTGCTTGCACGCAGCCAACCCACTTTCTATCCCTCATATTGTCTCTTGAGCACTGCTAGGAGTAATTCCTGAGGGCAGAGCCAGGAGTGACCCCTCCATCCCCCGACCCCCCACCTCCAAAAGAAGACAAGAGTGAATCCTTTTCCTTCAGAGTCCTCTTTGTACCTGGATAGTTTGTGAAATAGGTGGTCATAATAAACCATTTAGTTTCAATCTTTACCTTATTAGAATAGCCTGTGTGGTGTGTGTGTGTGTGTGTGTGTCTTTGTGCCTGTGTGTCTGTGTTTAGACTGATGATAGTTGAGGGCTACTTCTGGCTCTGGGCTTGGGCACACTCTAGGTGGACTGATCTCAGGGTAACAGACTTTAAATACTCTGTCTCTGCTCTCAGGAATTACTCCTGCTGGTGCTTGGATGACAGGAATTGAGCCTGGGTTGGCTGCATGCAAGGCAAATGCCCTCCCCACTGTGTTATCACTCTGGCTCCTTGAGCAGCTTTCTTTTTTTTAATTAATTAAAATTTTTTTTTTATTTTTACAATTACAAAGATATACAATTAAAAAGTTCATATTTGGGTTTTGATCAAACAGTGTTGCAGCACCCATCCCGCCACCAGTGCCCATCTCCCACCACCAACGTCCCCGGTTCCCCCCCCCCCCCCCCCAGCCCTCCTCCATGGCAGGTTCTTTATTTCTTTCCATTTCTCTCTCTTTCTCTTTTCCTTCCCCTCCAGACTATGGATTACAGAACATACATTAAAGGGTTGTCATGTGTATCTTTTTGCCTCTATTTAATGCTCAGTTCTAGGTTGGCATTAGTACCCTCGACAATTTATTAGCACACTGTTCCATTATCTGTCTTACCTAGCCTCTGACTCCCACATGTTTGTGATAATTTCCACCTTTGACAAGACCTCCTGATATATGTTTTACTTGACCTTGGATATTGGTATCATAATGTGTACATATATATTTATGTTATGCAGATAAATGCAGTCATTCTGTATCTGTCTCTCTCCTTCTGGCTAATTTCGCTCAATATAATCTTCTCCATGCCCATCCATTTATAGGCAAATTTTATAACTTCATTTTTCCTAACAACTGCATAGTATTCCATTGTGTAGATGTACCAAAGCTTTTTTATCCAGTCATCGATTTTCGGGCACTCTGGTTGTTTCCAGATTCTGGCTATTGTGAATAATGCTGCTATGAACATAAAAGTAGGGATGGTGTTTCCGCTGCGTATTTTTGGTTTCCCAGAGTAGATTCCCAGGAGTGGTATGGCTGGGTCAAATGGGAGTTCAATTTCTAGTCTTTGGAGGGAAAGTCCATATTGTTTTCCAGAAAGGCTGTACCAGCCGGCATTCCCACCAACAATGGATGAGTGTCCCCTTTTCCCCCACATCCACGCCAGCACTTGTTGTTCTTGCTCTTTTGAATATGTGCCAGTCTCTGTGATGTAAAGTGGTATCTCATTGTTGTTTTGATTCGCATCTCTCTGATGATTAGTGATGATGAGCATTTTTTCATATGTTTTTTTGCCATTTGAATTTCTTCCTTGCTGAAGTTTCTGTTCATTTCTTCTCCCCATTTTTTGATGGGGTTGTTTGTTTTCTTCTTGTAAAGTTCTACCAGTGCCTGATATATCCTGGATATCAACCCCTTATCAGATGGGTATTGGGTGAATATTCTTTCCCATCCTGTGGACTGCTTTTGTATCTTAGTCACTGTTTCTTTTGAGGTGCAGAAGCTTTTTAGTTCCATGTAGTCCCATATGTTTATCTTTTCTTCTAGTTGCTTTGTTAGTGATGTTTCACTTTTGAAGATGCCTTTAGCTTCAATGTCGTGGAGGGTTTTTTCTATATTTTCTTCAATGTACTTTATGGATTCAAGTCTGATATTGAGATCTTTAATCCATTTTGATCTGATTTTTTGTGCATGGTGTTAGACACAGGTCCAAATTCATTTTTTTACATGTTGCTGCCCAGTTTTCCCAACACCACTTGTTGAAGAGGCTTTCCTTATTCCATTTTTAGACTCGTTGCACCTTTATCAAAGATTAAATGATCATGTGTTTGAGGTTGGGTGTCAGGATACTCAATTCTATTCCATAGGTCCACAGGTCTGTTTTTTTATTCCAATACCATGCTATTTTAATTACTACTGCCTTGTAGTACAGTTTGAAGTTGGGAAAAGTGATGCCTCCCATCTTCTTTTTCCTGAGGATTGCTTTAGCTATCCTTGGGGGTTTATTGTTCCATACAAATTTCAGGAGTGTTTGGTCAATTTCTTTGAAGAATGTCATGGGTATCCTTATAGGGACTGCATTGAATCTGTACAGAGTTGAGCAGCTTTCTTGAACACAAAGATGCCTGGACATAGAACACACAGCTATTGTGTTGTGTGCATGTGTAGAGACTGTGGTGGGACATGGAAGCTACAAATGGGAATTTTTGTCCTTCCACAGCTTAGATGCTTTGAGGTTGGATGTGGGGCTCGACTGTAGTCCCCTGGCCCTTCCCCATGACAGCCTGGATATGATTTCATGGCATGCAACATTTTCATCAGCAAAAGAAGACAAGGAATGTTACCAGTTCTGGCTTGGGAAAGTGAAAAGTGCTCAAGTCGGGAATCCCAGAAGATTCTGGTTGGATGTTTGGCTCCAGGTGTGGACCAGGCAGTAAGGAGGCTGAAAGGATCTCAGGAAGGGAAGAGGTCATGAGTTTGCCATTGCCAGGAACTTCCTGTCCGCTGTGGAGCTCTGCCTCTGTTACAGAAGACGGAGAAAACACAAGGCTCCATGCATCTGGCCAATTATTCAATGCTTGCTCACAAGGGGAAATTCCTTCCTCACCCCAGCTGGTGAACAGTTATGCCCCGGAGCCCAGGACGGACATGCCTTGTAACTTTTTAACCTAGTTAGTGTAACTGCCAGTATTATTCCTATTCATATAAATGCCTAATCCGTTTTCAAATCTTGCTAGACTATTTGCCTCAATAATATCCCGCGGCAGTGAATTCCACAGGTAGATTATACGCTGTTTTAAAAAGTATTTCCTTTTATTGGTTTTTAAATTTGTTACCTTTTAACGTCACAAGATGGCTCTTGTTCTTGTGTTAAGTGACTCCTGGTCTAGGCATTTCAGATGGGCTTTTAATTCTTGTAAGCACTTTCTCCGCCATTATTCAAACCTTATCTGCTTCCTAGATTTATTTTCTATTTGGGCAAATACTATCTGGTATAAATGAGTTGATTTGTGTTGGTGATCTCACATTACTTTGGAAGAGAGTGGACCCAAGAGGGAAAAACGTTTCCTTCCTGCCAATGCTTTTATTGAGTACCTACTGGATGCAGAGACCATTGTAAGTATTAGGGAGGGAGGGAGGGAGGGAGGAGAGAGAGAGAGAGAGAGAGAGAGAGAGAGAGAGAGAGAGAGAGAGAGAAAGAGAGCTTTGAGCAAGAAAGGGTTCTTGTCCCCAGGTCCCTGCATTTTCAGAATGACAAACAGCAAAGTAGTGGATAAAAACTTGGGCTGTGTGGCTTCAGAACAGTTTTCAGCATTTAAGTACAAGAAAATAAGAGAAGAGTGTTAGAAGGAATAATAAGGGACACATTCGTCTTTCAGAGGTGGAAATGGTCAGCAGTTATGGTCAGCTAAGTAATGGTCAGCTAAGGCATCGTCTGCATGGCCCCTCTGTGTATGGAAATGCCAGATCTTATGGGGTAAAGAGGAGAGATAGTATAGCGAGGGCCGGGGGGGCATTGGCCTTGCAGGCAGCTAACCCAGGTTTGATCTTTGTCATCCCATAGGCTTCCCTGAGCACTGTCAGGAGTAATTCCTGAGTGCAGAGCCGGGAGGAACCTCTAAGCATTGTTGAGTGTGACCCCAAAAGCCAAAAAAACAGAATGGGGGGGAAATAAAAAGGAACGGCAGAGTGATAGTACAGTGGATGAGGTGTTTGTCTTGCATGTAGCCAACCCAACCAGAGCTCCAACAGGAGTGATCCCTGAGTGCAGAGCCCGAGGTAAGCCCTGAGCATCACTGGGTGTGATGCTCCAAACTCAAACAAGCAACCAGAGGAAAAAACAAAAAAAAATATGAGTTTTTTGTTCAGTAGCCTCCACTTGGGTTTCACCATCCCCTAGGACTTTGGACTGGTCACCTAATCTCCCCTGTCCAGCATTCTCATTCCTAAAAGTTGAGAGAAAAGCTTCCTTTCTCTCTGGGGTCTGGAGGATGGGGGGGGTGTTTACAATCACTTCTCCAGAAACTGTCAGATGGTGGAGTGTCGGTCATTCTTGGGGGTGGGGTGGCAGTTGTTCCCTGTCATCTTTTTCGCCAGTGTATTTGACGTTCTCCTCTTGACGCCTAAGGAGCACCCCTGGTGTCCATAAGAAGGACTTAGTCTTCGGCCTCAGAAGGGCCTTCATAGGTGGCCTTCCCTTTCGGAATTTTAGTGCATATCTTAAAAGCATTTAAAATGGTATCAGGAAAGCCGGAGCCATAGCTGGGGCGTAGGGCATTTGCTTTGCGTGGCTAACCTAGTTTGATCCCAGCATCCCATACAGTCCTCCAAGTATTGCCAGGGTAATTCCTGATTGCTGAGCCAGGAGCAACCCCTGAGCATTTCCCAGTGTTACCCCCCCCTCCCAAAAAAAAAAGAAAAGTTGTGGGCAGGTTTTGATGTGGGAGACTCAGGTTTGATTCCCAGCCATGCATGGTCACCCTGGCACTCACTTGTGAGTCAGTGGTATAGTTCCAACAAGGATTACTTGATCACTTGACATCCTGATCACTTGACATCCCATTATTCATGATTTGCTGGAGTGAGCACTAGTAATGTTTCCATTTGTCTCTGTCACGTGCGGTGTAGCCCAATGGCATCTGCTTGCTCCAGGAACACGAAGAGCCTCAAACCGTTCGTTCAGGGTCCTGACAAAGAAGTCTGATCATCTTGTAGGTGGGTGGCCACATGATCTTTTGATGACCCATGGGATCCAGTTAGTAACGGATATCTAATAAGGATATTTTGCTTTATTTATTTATTCATTTATTTATCCATTTATTTTTTTACTTATAATAATAATAATAATAATTTTTTGTTTTTTGGGCCACACCCAGAGATGTTCAGGGGTTACTCCTAGCTCTGCACCCAGGAATTACTCCTGGCAGTGCTTGGGGAACCTATATAGGATGCTGGAGATCTAACCGGGGTTCGGCTGTGTGCAAGGCAAGTGCCCTCCCCACTGTACTATTGCTCCCTTCCCCAGGACATTTTGCTTTGATTTTGTTTGTTGCTTTATCTCCTTGAGTCAGGCAAACCCATGTTCTCTGAAGGCAAACACGGTCTTGCCTGAATTTCTGAGGACTTCTCTGGTCATAAACGAAAACTATGGTTG
>JAJIBD010032606.1:0-21765 GCA_021461705.1 Cryptotis parvus | reverse complement strand
TTCTCCTGGCTCTGCGCTCAGGAATTACTCCTGGCGGTGCTCAGGGGACCATATGGGATGCCGGGGATCAAATGCAGGCCAGTATGGCCAGCCACATGCAAGGCAAATGCCCTACCCGCTGGGCTATCGCTCTGGCCTCACTGTCACTGTCACTGTCACTCTCTTCCCATTGTTCATCCATTTGCTCGAGTGGGCACTAGTAACATCTCCATTAGTCCTGTCACAAGCAAAGTGCAACCCAAGGGCATCTACTTGCTACAGTGACAGGAGGAGCCCGAAACCATTCTTCAGGTTATGGAACTGAGGTCCATAATAGTTACTTTTGGCATAAAAGTAAATAAAAACACGGTAGCTTGCCAGGCTTTACCATGTAGGTGGTATAGTCTCAGTAGAAGGCTCTCAACCTGAGCATTTACTGATGAAACTTAAAGGGGGAAGATCAGGTTTTATCTTTGGATGGAGCTCTGAGGAACTATGGAGTCTGGATGTTGAGAATGACTAACTGCATGATGTGTGGTTTGCTCTGGCTTCTTGCCAGGCTTACTGGTATCAGGTAAAACATGTCTATAACTATTTACTATGTGTAAATGTGAAAGAAATTGGGAAGAACCTTATGCAAAATTCAGTATCCTATAAAAATATCGCGGTGGCCGCTTTGGCGGCCGCACACCAAGGGCCAGCATGGGTCTGGCATGGGTGGGTCTCTCTCTTCTGGGGCAACTGGCATGGAGGCGGAGGAAAGGGCAGGGCCCAAAATTCCACCCCAAGTCCGGTCAGCATGGTCTCTCCCATGCTCATGAGAGCAAACCCTTGGAGCAATGTTGGACTCGGCCAGGGGATGGCCGAGCCCCTTACCGGGAAGTCAGCTCCATGGGTTCTTTCCACATGGGGCCGGCCAAGCAGCGCAGCTGTGGGTCTGAAGTGGATGGGTCTGCATCTCTTCTGGAGTTGCAAATTAGCTAAGTCTGGCGTGGGTGGGTCTCTCTCTTCCGGGGCAACTGGCATGGAGGTGGAGGAAAGGGCAGGGCCCAAAACTCCACTCCGAATCCAGCCAGCATGGTCTCTCCCCGCTCATGAGAGCAAACCGGAGCAATCAAACCCTTGGAGCAATGTTGGACTCGGCCAGGGGATGGGCTGAGCCCCTTACCGGGAGGTCAGCTCCATGGGTTGCTTCCACATGGGGCCGGCCGAGCAGCGCAGCTGTGGGTCTGAAGATCAAGTGTAGTATCTCCGGCCTCAATATATCTATTTTTTATAGAGGCCCAGTGGCTTGGTGCTAGGAGCTTGACGTGGTGCTCTAGCTCAGTCTAGCTCAGAGGTACTTGGGGCTGTCTGGGGGCCTCTCTGTTGGGAGCTGTGCCATACTGGGGATTGAACTAAGGCTGGCATATGTGCTGCCGTTTGAACTAGCTCCCAGATCCTCAATGATATCTTTAACATGAAGTCAGTTTGGGTTTTGTTATTTAAGTTTTTCTTTGGCTGTAGGGCTTTTTGGTTTCAGTGGCTATTCCCAGTCCAGTGTCTGTGGTGCTGGGGATTGAACCTGGGCCTCCTGCATGCAAACCCTGATCACTAGCCCTTGGAGATACCTCTCTGGCTCCAAGAAGTTTAATTTTTCCAAAGTGTAGATCCAGGGGTTAAGGTCAGTCCCCACACTTTTACCTGTTTATGATCTGGATCTCTTCCGGGTGTAAATTAGCTAAATCTGGCGTGGGTGGGTCTCTCTCTCTTCCGGGGCAACTGGCATGGAGGTGGAGGAAAGGGCAGGGCCCAAAACTCCACTCCGAATCCGCCAGCATGGTCTCTCCCCTGCTCATGAGAGCAAACCCTTGGAGCAATGTTGGACTCCGGCCAGGGATGGCCGAGCCCCTTACCGGGAGGTCAGCTCCATGGGGTGACCCATGGAGTCATGGGTTTGCTTTTCCCACAGCAAAGTGTATGACCCCCAACACATTGCAAACGTGCATGTGCAAATGTCATGAGGAAGCATCTTAGCCTCACCAAGTGGCAGGCCCTGAGGCACTGCAACAGCAGCAACAAAGGGAAGGAGAGGAGAGAAATGGAACTAAAAGAGCACAGTCCTTTAAAGCTTTCAGACAATGGAGAACAAGAGTGACTGATTGGCATGTCGGAGGCCCTGGCTCCATCCCCACTATCACCTGGTCCTCTTGCATCACTGGAGTGACCCGGAGCCCAGACAGAAATAACATCAAAGCTTCAGTTGTGGAAGCCCCTACCCCCTCTTCAAAATTTGGAGCATTAAAAAAAGTATCCCATGAAAGAAGTTAAATGTGTGTATAAATATATATGATGCCTTTATAAAGGATTTGCTTACAAAACATTATTTTTGAGGGTTCTTTTGTCTCATAAAAGCCTTTTTTAGGGGCCGGAGCGATAGCCCAGTGGGTAGGGCGTTTGCCTTGCACACGGCTGGCCTGTGCTGGCCCGGGTTCGATTCCCAGCATCCCATATGGTCCCCGAGCACCGCCAGGAGTAATTCCTTAGCGCAGAGCCAGGAGAAACCCCCTGAGCATTGCCGGGTGTGACCAAAAAAAAAAAAAGTCTTTTATTAAGGGTGGGGCATACTCTGCAATGCTCAGGGTTACTCCCTAGCTCTGCACTCAGGGACCATTCCTTGCAGGTTCCAGGACCATATGGAATGTCGGGAATCAAAGCCAGGGGGAGGCCAGGGAAAGGCAAAACAAGCCTTTTCCCCACAATACTATCTCTCTGTTCCCTAAAAGGTCTTTTTTTTTTATTTTGTGGTGTTGGGGGATCAAATCCAGGTCTTATGTACAACAGGCATGTGCTTTACTGTTGAGTCACAGCCATACAAAGATATTCCCCCAAAAATTGTAGGATATTTTAAGAAATAGCTTGAAACTAAAATATCCTCAGATATTTTGAGATCTTAAAGCAAAAATATCTTGATATTTTAAGATTTTATTTTACTTCTTTGGTTTTGGGGGTCACACCAGCAATGGCCAGGGATCAGTCCTGCTCTTCACTGAGGAATCACTCCTGGCAGTGCTTGGAGGACCATTTAGGATGCCAGGGATTGAACCCAGGTTGGCAACATGCAAGCAAACAAACATCATATCTGGTGCATTATCTCTCTAGCCTCAAGATTTAATTTTTTTTGCTTTTTGGGTCACACCTGGCAATGCTCAGGGGTTACTCCTGGCAGTGCTCGGAGGACCATATGGGATGCCGGTGATCGAACCCGGGCCAGCATAGGCTGACCGCTGGTAAGGCAAACACCCTACCCACTGGGCTATCGCTCCAGCCCCACTCAGCCTCAAGATTTTAAAATAAAAATATATGCTTTTTGACTAAACAACATTTTTTGTAACTGTCTGTAAGGTTATATGTTGATATAATGATCTTATAACAGTTTAAAAAAATATTCTTCAAATGTTAGCATGTATTTTTTCTTATTGTTCCTTGGCAAAGTAACTCATGCCCAGGACATTTTATTATTTTAATTTTTTTATATTTTATTATACCACCAATGAAATATACAATTACAAAGAAGTTCATGTTTGGGTTTTCAGTCTTACAGTGTTCCAGCACCCATCCCTCCATCAGTGCTAGCATGTATTTTAAAGTAGAAGAATTCTAAAGAGTACCACAAGGTGGCACTAAAATCTAATGAACATTCAGGGTAGGGGATTGTTCAGGGGTGATTTAGAGATTTACAGGGGAAACGGGACAATGTAGAAAGAAAAGAAAGACCAGATAAATTAATCTCAAGACGGAGATAGAGTAGCATTCTATTTTCCCAAGGGATTACTTCCTTTACCCACTAGTGCTGCTCTGTTACAGGATCCAGGTAACACTAAGGTAGCCTGAGCATTACTTAGCCATCAATCACAGTAATTGGTTTCGAAATGTTCAGCCTGTGGGTGGAGAGTGTGCCCCAGTCCTAGGGCACCAGGGAGGGAGGGGATTGGGACATCCCCAGGTTTGGAAAAGTTTGTTCTGAGAGTGACGCAGCCTTTGAAGCAGCATGGAGCTGGGCAAACTATGGACAAACTAGTGAATCCCAGTGAACAGCGTCCCCGGGGGGGCTGTCCCATTTGTTTGCTTTGGCATTTTTACCAACCCCAATATTTTTAGAAATTGCTGCAACACTGAGATTCAGTCTCTAATACCACAAATACATGTCTGAGGATCAGGAAATGAGTGAACTGATTCACTTTTCCTGATCCATTGTATTTGTTTGAAAAAATAACATAAAAACATGGTACAAAAGTCTTAGTTGCTTGGTACTAGTATTTGAAGCTCCAGGACATAGCCAAGATCCCCTAGCTATATTAAGACCAAGGAAAGCAGTGTTAACAATACAGCTATAAAAGGTTTTAACTAAAAGGAGAAAATTCAGATATGGAAAATTCTCAGGGGAGTGCAGTGTCAAAGACTCAAAAAAAAAGTGTTTTTTTTTATAAGCTCCTGGTGTGGAAAAATTTACTTGTTGACAGCCCTTCTTGGGATCTTAAAACAACAAAGCAAAACAAAACAACTGGGCACTCCAGTGTAGCTAACGTAGTGGGAGGGCAGCACTTACTCAGGAAGGGGACATTTTCCAGGGGCCATGGGTATCATTTGGCCTGACGCATCTGAGGGGTTCGTAGAGACACTTGGGGTATCCGTGGCCCTCACTTTGGGATGGGTATTAGAAGTGATGAAAAACTGGCTGAGTGACAACGGCAGCCCGGAGTAGGTTGAATGATCCTTTGAGTGAAGTCTAAGATAAGAGATCAGCCCCCCCAAATTCCACCTCTGCTCCTGAGGTTAATTTAGGTTAACCCGCCACAGCCATTTCCTGCCTAGGTCTTATACCAGGTCATTAAATGCTGAGATAAGATGCAGGCAGGTCCTCTTATGAGGGCGGCTGTAACATATCCTCAAGCTGGGGTGGGTCTCCCTTTGCTGAAGCACCCCTGGCCCCCACCGAGGTCTGGGCCAGACATGCGCTCGTCACTGTGCCTTTGGGGACAACAGCCTGCGCCTGAGCTCCATCTTTCTCCATGGAGTACAGCTGCGTGGATTTTCTTTCTAGCCCCCTTGTTTGCTGCTGCAACCTTCCTTAGGGGAGCCCCTGCCACCACCCCCTCTCCTTCCTGTAGGCTGCAACTGGGGGATCTTGCAGAAGCGGGTGTTTTCCTGCAGGTGGGCTAGATGAACGCAGTCCCGGCATGTTGGGGATTAGGGGCCCACATTCCACCAGACACTGATTAGCCGTCCTGTCACAAGTCACCCCCCAATCCCTGGCTTTCCCTCTAGCCTATGTTGCGAGTTCAGGGCAGCTGGACTCTACTATACAACCTGTGTCAGACAGTTCTTGCACCTCAGCAGTATCCGAATTAATGATGCAAACTCTCGCCACGGCTGCCTTTTTTCTGCCGGGGGAGCTTCCACGCCAGTGGACGTGATTTTGGCAATTAGTCAGCCTCCACCTGCCCGTCTCACTGGCCTCCTCTCTGGGAACAGTCACCTGGACTCAGCTGGGGCCCGGCAAGAGGAGTAAGCGCAGGATGGAAGAGCTTTGAGACCGCCGTGGCCAAGGATCTTCCGGTCCTGAAAGTTTACAGTTAGGGCTGCCCAGCGCAATGGGGGTGGGCGGGGGGGAGGGGCTGCTACAATTGGACGAGGAAGGGTATACTAAAAACCATGCTTGAAAACAAACACGCGTGGGTGTGTGTGTGTGTGTGTGTGTGTGTGTGTGTGTGTGTGTTTAAAAGCAAAGCGATGGTTCAGGTGCCGGCCGCCCCCCCCACGGGTCCGACCACCCGCTGGGAGTTTGCAAGAAAGCGGGAAGCTGGGCAGTCTTGAGTGGGGGGGACTCGCCAACGCCCGACCAAGTGCGTATCTCTTACCCAGACCCCATGGGCCATGGACAGCCAGCGCCAAGTCTGGGCCCCCCAGCGTAGAATCTGAGGCGAGTTGGGGGGGGGAGGGTGGGGAAGAAGCCGGGTACCGCCACCGTCCCGTTGCGCCAGCGCAGCGCAGATCTCCCAGTCGCCGCTCTCCTGCTGCCCCGCGGCCCGGGCCGTCAATCAAGCGGCGTGGCCCCGCCCCTTAGCTGTCGTGTCGGTCAATCGGAGCCGAACTGCGCACGATGAGCTCAGCCGGCTGGCTTCCCATTGGGCGGCTATATTAAGGAAGCGGCCAAGTCTTTAAATAGCGGGCGCTAGGGGCCGCAGCCTGCATCTGCCACCGCAGTCTGGGTGCAGGCGTGGGCTCTCTCTGGTGTCTTAGAGGCGAGGCCCAGCAAGACCGGGAGGATCGAGTCCGCTGCTCCAGGAGCCACCGTGCGCACACAAAGGCGCGGACACCCGGGCGCGGCGCAGGACAGCGAGCGGCCTCGGCCCCTCAAGCAGCGCGGGAGAAGCCCGGAGCGCTCTGATGCCCCGCGCCCCTGACCGCCCCCCGCCGCGGCTGTCGGAGCGCACGGAGAGTGCGCGCCACCGCGGCCTGGGTGCAGCTAGCGACCTTTGCGGCGCCGAGCGCGGACCGAGGTGAGCAGTGAGCGGCGAGCGGGACGGCAGCGAGGCGATCGCGGGCCCCTCTCCTGCTGCCCGGGCCCGGCGCGCTCATGGCGGCCATCCGCAAGAAGCTGGTGGTGGTGGGCGACGGCGCGTGGGGAAGACGTGCCTGCTGATCGGGTTCAGTAAGGACGAGTTCCCCGAGGTGTATGTGCCCACCGTCTTCGAGAACTATGTGGCCGACATTGAGGTGGACGGCAAGCAGTTGGAGCTGGCTTTTGGGATACGGCGGGGCAGGAGGAACTACGACTGCCTGCGGCCGCTCTCCTACCGGACACCGACGTGATCCTCATGTGCTTCTCGGTGGACAGTCCGGATTCGCTGGAGAACATCCCTGAGAAGTGGGTGCCTGAGGTGAAGCACTTCTGTCCCAACGTGCCCATCATCCTGGTGGCCAACAAGAAGGACCTGCGCAGCGACGAGCACGTCTGCACCGAGCTGGCCCGCATAAGCAGGAACCCGTGCGCACGGATGACGGCCGCGCCATGGCGGTGCGCGCATCCAAGCTTACGGCTACCTCGAGTGCTCGCGCCACGACCATGGAGGGCGTGCGCGAGGTTCGAGACGGCTACGCGCGCCGCGCCGCAGAAGCGGTACGGCCCTAGAACGGCTGCATCAACTGCCGGTAAGGTGTTAAGGCGAGGGCTGCGCCTTGCCCTGGCCGCTCTCTGCCTGGGCCCGCCTGGCGCGGCGCGTCCGAGCACCCCACCGGTCTGCCTGCGCGTCTGCCTGCCGGCGCGCCCACTGCGATCTGGGCGCCAGGAAGCCGGCGTGAGGCCCCTGGCGCGGCCCCCCGTCAGTCTGTGCGTCCGGCTGTGTGGCAAGGCCCGGGGCGCCCCGCAGTGTGCCAAGGGGTTCCCCTCGCCTCAGCAATTTTTCGGAAGAGCCAACTCTTCGGAGTGTGTGGTTGTGTGTCTGTTCGACTGTATCCCACTCCTGCTCCTCTGTCCCACCCCGCCCCCTCCTCTGCCTCTGGTCCCTGGAGACTCAGCTGAGAGCCGGCTGCGGCCGCGCCCCCATCAGATGTCTGCCTCAACAGCCAGGCGCCTGCCATCCCCTTGTCTGTAACATAGACCGCGGAAACTGCGGGAGGGGAGGGCTGGGGAGTCAGGGGTGTTCTATAAATATAGATACAATTTTATTTTCGGAGGCAGGACGGTGTTCTTTAATGGTGGTGGGGGGGGGGTGACAGGGCAAGTTAGAACAGCCCCGGCCCTGCCTGGGTCAGGCGCTCCATCCAAGCATGAACACAACTTGGCCATCTTTCCACAACCCCGGAAGGCGTTCGCCTCTGATTTGGGGCAGTGAGGACACAGCTTCAGACTCGCCACCTTGAGGGTCAGCCCTGAGCCGCCAGGAGGAGGGTGCGCCCGCGCCGGGTGGTTTTGCCATGAGCGAACCCTGCGGGCCTGTCCTACAAGTGAAAAATGGTTCAGTCCAAGAAACGATGCTATTTGCTTTATTTAAAGGCTGAACTCTTGTTTTGGTGAAAGACGTGCACAATTGTTTCATTGTTTGACCCTTAATGCACTTGTCATTTTCACAAGACAGCATATCGGCCATATTTGTACGCTGTAACCTCATTTACTTGATGTTTTTAAACTAATGATCATGACTTAAAAATATGGAAAAGAAAACCACTAATTTTTTTAAACAGTGGCAACATGGTTTGGCTATTTTATTTGTGCAGGTATGTGCACTATTTTGATAAAGGGCAATGAGTATTAAGGCATATTTACAATCTCCCCTCCCCATCCTCTGCCCTCCTACCAAGTCACCTGCTCTGTGAAATCTTCTCTGCATCTCTGTGCAGAGTGAACCTAGCGGTCTACCCCCTCCCCACCGCACCCCACCCAGTGGTACTTCTACAAAATTGTCTGTTTCTGTCATTTTACAATAAACTGATAAATGGCAAAGTGGTGAAGCTTTATGATGTTTACATAAAAGTTCTCATAAGCTAGTATACAGTTTTATGTAAACTATTAAAAGACTATGATGAAACATTTATAAGATGGCTCTTGTGGTTTAATAAGGGTGAATATATTCCTGAGAATTTGGGGGCAAGGAAGAATTCTGCTAGGTATAGTCCCCCTTTTTTGCCCTCACCCTAGTGCTTGTTAATGGGGAGGATGGTTGGTGGCTAGCCTTGGGCCTGCAGGGCTGCCCCTGCACTGAGAAAGATATAGGTTACCTAGGCAGGCCAGGTGGAGGCCTGACTGACAGGTGTTGCAGTGAAAGTGCCAAAACCCAGATGTAAGTCACTCTTCCGTAATTGCTTTCTGGTCTCAGAAAAGTTGAAAATTTGTTATCCACCCATGTATTTTAAGTTCAGGTAACACGATTGGTGTTATGCTGGTTCATCGGGTTTTGGTGGTTTGGTTCATCACCACGGGGCTTACCCGTTTGGGAGGCTGGTTCCTGCCGTCCCTTCAGATCTAAGGATTCTACACTTTCTGATGGAACCTATGGGGTGAGCTGTGGGAGGGAGTGTGGGGGAAGCCAACTCAGGAGCTGATTCTTCTATTATTGAACTGGTTTCTGAATGTGGTCCCTTCGCAAGGAACTTACAGAGCGTTTTTTTCCCCTAGGGTCCAGAATGGCCCCTGTATGAATATGGAACACAGGAAGCTTTGGGTGCTGGCTTTAAGTTGGTGGAGCCACATCCTACGTGTTTTTTAGGGGGCGGTGGGAGTGTTTCCACACCCATCCATGCTCAGCAGTTACCCTGGTGGTACTTGGGGAGACCATATGGGATGTGGGGGACAGTGCAGAGGTAGGTATCTGCAAGGCAAACCCCTGTACTATTCTCCTGTCCCACCACATATGTTTTAATGCTTGAGCTCTGACTTCAGACACAGTTGGTTATGCGGTCTCAGAACCAGACAGTGGCGGCAGACCACATTAAAATCCTATTGCAGACATGTGGCTCAAAGCCAGAGCTCGGCGCTTTAAGGAAGGTAGCTGACAGCCAACTCCTCCCAGCTACCTAAGAAGTGTAGGTCATTTTGAATCAGCACTTTCTTGGATTCCAGTATTTAACTGGTCTTCCCTCCCTCCTCCCCACGCCCCGGTACGAAACAGAGAAGGTCCTGTTTGAAGTTTGGTGCTTTCAAAGCTTGGGCTTTTCTTGCATTTCCCAGACCCCAATGGTTTTGTTGTGGGAGGAAACTCGGAGGGTGACCTCTCACCCACTTAAACATGTACTAAGGGCTGGGGGTTGGGGTCCTCCTGCTCAGCTGGGACCTTTGGCGAGTAGAAAAGAATTGTCTAGGGGCTTAGCCAGAAGGGTCAGAGAGGGGGACTCGAGAGGTCTGGCTTATCTGCTCAACCCTTTGCCGAGGCTTCCTTGGTCAGGGAACTGATTTCTGTTTTGAAGAGAAAAACTTCCTAAGTCGATTTGTAGCTTTGGAGCTGATACATCCTTGCTACCAAGGGCAACTGCACCGCAGAAGATTTCAGATTTGCTTGAGTGAAACCAGCTCCCCAGGGGCTTATTTTTGGTTCTCCCTCGCTCGGGGGAAGGCTGCCCGTGACCTCTGTCTTTTTTTTTTTCTCTCTCTTTAAATAATATTTTGGGTACTATACAACAACTCCAGATGACGCATGGCGGCCTGAGTTAGGTTTGTTTTTAAACGCATGGTATTTAACAATCTGCCGGAACATACTTTTCTTGCTGCATTAGGACCAAGTGGAAAATATAAAGACGGATTGCTGTAGGCTGGAAAATCAATTGAAAAAAAGAGGGCAAAACATCTGGTGTTACTCTTAGGATATGAAAATTCATTTTGCACATTTAAAACAAATATGCTGAATTGATTTAATTGCCTGTTGAAGTGTTTGGTGGTGAATAGGGTGCTGTATTTGATCTTGGGCCTTTGATAGTGAGAGGGCATTGTTCTGGATTCTTGTTTCATCTTCATTTAAATCAATCTGGGTTGTATTCCTGGGTTTTTCCACAAGCTTTTGGGGATGTTTCTTGGAAGGCATTTCCAGATTTAGAGGACAAGATGGTTAACATGCTGGATGGCTGTTCTAACTCATTGTTCTAATCCAGCAGTTCTGAGTGCAGACTTGGAAAATTTAATGTCTCACAAGGTAAGTGCTGCTGCCGTTACTCTGGGGTCACACTTGAAGAACTACTAGCTTAGAATAAGGAACGAACGCCTTGTCCCCACGCAAGTGAGGCAGCTTTACTGCGGAGGGTAGAAACAGGATTTGGGCTTGGGAGGTCCTGTCTTCTCTCCCCAGGGAGTCTGGAACTCTGAGAACTTCCTTCAAGGCTGGGCCATCCACAATCCTCATGTCTCCTCTCCATCTTCTCAGGGAAAGGGTGTCCCATGCCCTTCTGGGAACTTCAGCTGCCATCCCTGAATTGTGAAGCAGTGCTCTGAAGACGTTCAGCATTAAGTGGGATCTCTAGGTTTGCTTTGAGAAAAGGGTCACAAAAGCAAACGGGACACAATTCCTACCCTGCTATTCAACAGTGCTGGGAAATTCAGCTGTATTTAGCTTAGGTACAGACATTTGTCTAGGACACAACTGACTATACGCTAAGTACAGGAAGAGCCATTGAGTTGAACCTTTATTATTATTATTTTAAATGCTTGATTATACCACTGTTAGATATACAATTACAAGATATTCTTGTTTGAATTCTTGGTTCTACAGGTGTTCCAAATACCATCCCCTCCACCCCTGCCCATCTCCCATCACCAATGTCCCTACCTCCTCCCCTTCCCAGCCCGCCTTCAAGCGGCAGGTTCTTTTTGTCTCTCTATCTCTCTCTCTTTCTCTCTCTCTCTCCCTCTACTTCCCTTTCTTATACATTGTAGATTGTGATATATTCTAGAACATGATTGAACCTTACATATTATTAACTTTTGTTTTTGAGGGGTGGTAATCTCATCTGGCAGTACTTGGGGCTACTTTGCCTCCTTTTCTGTGGCGTCCAGGCAGCCAGGGGTGCTGGGATCAAACTGCTTGGGCTCCTACATGCAAAACATGTGGAGCTGCTACTCAGCAGGGAGTGGGTGATGTGTAGCTAGGAAGACAAACATCTGTACACAGCTAGCTCTCCATACGTGGCAGTGTTCCACATCCAAAGATTCTATTGTGGTTGAAAGTGCAGTTCGACCCATGATGGTTGCATTGGTACCAACTGTACAGACCTCTTTGTTATTATTTCCTAAACAGGATAGCACCTATATAGCATTATATTTATTAGTACAGGTGATCAAGATTGAAGCCGCAGAGAGAAGTCGCGACAGGTGGGCCATGCAACCCTCTACATCATCATCTGAGCAACTATTATGGATTTTTATTTATATTTTGACTTTTTGGTCACACCCAGTGATGCGTTTCAGTAGTTCCTCCTAGCCTCCTGCACTGAGGAGTTACTCCTGGCGGTGCTGGTGTGGACCATATGGCATGCCAGGCATCTAACCAGGGTCAGCCACATGCAAGGCAAACACCCCACCACTGTACTATTGCCTGGCCTCAGAAGTGTGGATTTTGGTATCTGTAGGTCCTGGCATTCCATAGATGCCAAGGGTGGAATGTAAGCCACATAGGGCCTGGTCTCTGTAGAAGGCCTTTGGGGTGAGAACCGCCTCCCAGCTTTTTTGCCCTCTGGCATCTATTTCTTCAGTCAAGAAAATGGTGTTACCTCGCCAAGTCAAACACAGCCTCTCCCTCCCCCACTCCTGTCCACGCCACCATCCAGGTTAATGGTTTCATGCCGGCTTCATTGTTCCTGGGGCCCTTCTGGGATGTGAGGCAACACAAGATACAAGGATAGCATTGTGGGTCCCTGAACTGGGATGCGCATTACCTGGGCTCAAGGGGGCTGTGACCCCACAAGCTACCCTAGTAGCCAGGCTATTGGGGTGGATCTCATTTTACTTGGTCCATCGTTAGACTGGCAGGAAATTCTTGGGCACTCGGATGGTTTCCCCAACTCTCAGCAGCGTCCCGGGTCTCTGGTTTTCAGCCAAGATTCTGGCAGTTCATTCCCTCCTGTTCATTCTTTTAGTGTATAAATA
This sequence comes from Cryptotis parvus, assembly GCA_021461705.1. NCBI lineage: Eukaryota > Metazoa > Chordata > Mammalia > Eulipotyphla > Soricidae > Cryptotis > Cryptotis parvus. The sequence continues at coordinate 9,176 of JAJIBD010032606.1, read as the reverse complement.
TTTATTGAGGGCTGTAGAACTCTGTGCTTGTTCTGTGCTTGGAGCATGGGGGCCAGTAGGCAAAGAGGCAGGGATGGTATCTTTCCCCTCTCCTGTAAGCTTTTAGTCCAACAGTTTGTCAAGCAAATGTAAACTGTTGATGGTTTGGACCATAGCTGATGTGTATTGACTATTTATTAGGTACCATCACAAGCCCTTATTGTACTATTTTATAAATCTTCTTTTTTAGTTATCTACACTGTACAACTTATCTGCAGAGGTAATGACTTAGGAACAAAATTATGAGTCATACTGCAAGTCAGAATCCAGGTAGAGTTGAGCTGTCTGGCTCCCAATCTCTCTTTCAGTACTGGAATTATGCTGCATTTTTCTCAAGACTTAACTCAGGAAGGATTTCTCCCCAGTTGGCTCCATTGACATCCACACAAAGCATTCACAACATGAGTAAGACTTCCGCCATGTGGGCAAGAGAACAGTTGAAGTCTTCTGATCAGATCTTGGAAGCTATAACCACGGCTTTCCCAAATTCAGTTTATTCAAAAACATGTCGCCAATAGGCCCACACTGCCTGGGAGGGCTTCAGGGGCCTCGCATTCCAGAAGGCTCCCCACACTAGAGCTGTGTTTGAGGCACCTATCAGTCACCCTCTTCATGATTCTGAGACAGATGCTGTTTTCGCTTTGCTGACCACAGAGCCACAGAGAGGGCCAGGTGTCTCGGAGCTGAACCCAGCAACTTACTTCAGAAGAAAGCAACTTGCCTAGGTGGTGGAGTAACAATTTGAGAAAATCACACCAAAGTAACTTGAATGGACAGAAGGGAGTGGAGGTAGAGGCAAGAGGGATTAACAAGGAGAAAGCTGTGCCTTTGCCTAGGAAAGAGGTGAGAGGAGCTGAGCCTGGGGAAGAGACGGAGGACTGGAAACATATTCAGGAGGTAGAAGGTGATGATCTCTGAGTAGGAAGCACCAGGCTATTCCAAGATTCTCACCTAGGGGACGGAAGATGCTGATGCTGTTATTTAAGATAAGAAGATACAGGGCCAAAGCGACAGCATAGCGGTAGGGCGCTCGCCTTGTGTGCGGTCTACCCGGTTTCAATCCTCGCTTATCTCATATGGTCCCCTCAGCACCGCCAGGAGTAATTCCTGAGCAAAGGGCCAGAAGTAACCCTGAGCATTGCTGGGTGTGACCCAAAAAGAAAAAAAGATAAGAAGATGCAGAGGGTTGGAGAGATGGTATCAGGTGTTTAGGGCTTTCTATTCTGTTGAAATCTTTTAATAATAAGTTTTTTGTCAAAATGCTTTAGTCTGATCTTTAGTTCTGTAGATATTTAACAAAGGAGTGTTTCCCCTGTCTGGTCAGGGTAGGAAAGAGAAGCAACATCTCTGTGATGTTCTCCAAGGTGCCCAGACTGGGATGAAAGAAAGCTGCCCTCAAGAGAAAGGGGCATTCTGGATGAGAGCGAGAGTCCTCAGGAAAGTTTCATTCTGATGACAGCAAGAATCCTCAGGAGAAAGGCATACTGGGATGAGAGCCATAAACCCTAGGAGAAAGGCATTCTGGGATGAGAGCCGAAGGTCCCAGGGAGTAAAGGGCAGGCATTCTGGGATGAGAGTGAGAGTCCTCAGGGAGAAAGGCATTCTGGGGATGAGAATGGAGAGTCCCTGGTGGTAGGAAAAGGCATTCTGGGATGAGAGGAGTGTCCTCAAGAGAAAGGCATTCTGGGATGAGAGTTGCAGCAGTAATGTTAGACTAGTCCTCTGGCCGATGGAGACAGTTTCTTCGCTGTCAGACAAGAGTCAGTGTAGGCTTTGCACACATGTGGCTCTATAGTCTCATCATTGGCACTCACATCCAGAAAATAAATAAGTCATGAACTATCAACAAAGATAATGAGGAAGGAAAGAGTGTTAGAAGGAAGAAAAGAAAGACAGGAAATAGAGGGGTTGTAGCTATAGGATAATGATGAATGGGTAGGCATTTCCTCGCATGCGCCAACCTGGATTCAATCCCCAGCAACCATATGCCACCCCCACCCCCGCCTCAAGCAAAAACAGGAGTAATTCCTGGGTGCAAAGCTGTGACTAACCCCTGAGCATACAGGGGTGACCTAAAAGCAAAAAAATAAATGAAAGAAAGAAAGAAAGAAAAGAAAAGAAAGAAAGAAAGAAAGAAAGAAAGAAAGAAAGAAAGAAAGAAAGAAAGAAAGAAAAAGAAAGAAAGAAAGAAAGAAAAAGAAAGAAAGAAAGAAAGTAAGGAAGAAGATGGACAGGGAGGAGGGTGTGAGAAAGAAGGAAGGGAAGAAGGAAAGAGGGAGGAAAGGAAGGAAGAGAAGAGTCCTTAAGACCAAACTCTGACCACTAACGGAAGCCCTGTCGGCTTCCTCTGACTTTACGTTAGCAGAGTGACAGGCACCGGCCCGAGATCCAGGGAGGTCTTTCTGGTGATCCTGGTAAGAGCAGGAGCAGGGAGTACTTCTTTCCAACGCTGCAGGTCACCTGCCCAGGACTGGAAAGCACATGCTCCGTGGTGGTCGCAGGGGCTGAGCTGGGAGAATGAGGGACAGTTTGGGATTGTGTGTTGGGTGCTTGGCAGGACTGAAACCATGTTGTTCTCTAGAAACCAGGATCCGGAAACCCAGCCCAAAGGGACTGAGCTTTTTATGTCTCCTGGAGACCTTGTCCTCTGCCTATCATTGGGAATTATTTTTCTTCTCCTTCAAACCTGAAAGGAAGAAACAAATGTTACCAGAAGCGGCTTCTCATCGCTTTGTTAATGATTGATTTCACTTTCCAGAACTTGTTTGACCTTTCCAAATAAAACAATCGAAACCTTCTGGAGACACGTCAAAGGAATGCAGGAATGCATTTGCTATTTAGTGGTTAGAAGGATTATAAATGGTACTTCTGGTAGAATAAAAAGTGTTATTGAGACGAGTGCTAAAAAGTCACTTGTAAAATAATACACACTCTTCAGTAATGGCCAAATATGGGAAGAAAGTGTGATATCTGGTCCACAAGCAGGCTGACTCCCTCCATCACTGCCTCTCCTCTGGTTGAACAGTCTGGTGGGCTGCTGTAAATTCCCACGGAAGTTCGTAAAATTTAGGTCAAATGCAGAGCCAGACGAAAGGGCTGGCGGGAAATTGCGTCGACCAGCCAGACTGAGCTCTGTGAAGGTGTGTCTCACTGTGGCCAATCCTCTAAGGAGAATTTTCCGAAGTGAAACTTCCGGGGTAATGGTAGAAATGACAAGGTTTAGCTAGACCAGCCAAATACGAAGGAAAAATACAGACAAGAGCTGCGTGTTGTATGAACAGCTCAGAGGAAAAGAGTGCTAATCCGGCTTCCAGCCACTGATACGATCTGCTTCATGACATGCACAGTGAAAGGGCTCACTGGTCAACAGCCTCCTGGGAAGCAGGGAAATTCAGCGAGGCCTGCACCGTTGTGAGTGGGGCAGGAGACCTGAGGCAGCACGAGCGACCGTTGGCCCACCCCTGCGTTTCTCTCTGTCGGTGCCTCAGTGAGGAATCACTCTTTCCACTTGTTTTTGCTGTAGCTCCTGGGCTTTGCCAGCCTCTCAGGAGAGACAGAAGCTCAGCAGCCTGGGCTGTGTATCCCCTGTCATAGAACTATCGTACCATTGTATAGTTCCTCCTTCAGTGGGCAAACCCAGGGACCTGTTGAGTCGGGCAATCAGGGACTCCAAACACAAGTCCCAGCTCTGATGATCTGTCTCCGCACCTCCCCTTGGCCACCTTTACCTTCTTCTGCCCCAGGTTCTTTATTTGTAGAATGGAAATAATTTTTGAAGATTAAACAAGATCAAACCAAGTGCTTGCACAGAGCCCAGCTCATTTTAAGTCCTCCTATAAATCTTGGATTACCTTCCTCTAGTGGATTCATCTTAAGCACAAAGTAGAAGTGGAATAAATTTTGCCGAAGAAAGGAGTGTAATAATCACAACAGCTCTTTTTGTTTATCAAGGACGCCCTCAAACTCTGCAGTCTTTAGGGTGTCATAGTTCCTCATTTTGCACCCCTGAAGTCCACTTTAAATCTGCACCCAGTAGGTGTGTGAAGGGAAAGAGCTGCTATGTACAAATGGCTGGAATGCAGAGGGCCCGCCGTGAGCTTATGACTCTAACCATGATTCGATAAATCTGGCCTTTCGGGGAAGACTGGTCCCATTTCTGGTCCTAGGGACCCCCTGAACGCGGGTGGGGTGGGGAGACCGCATTGGCCTATGGGGGATCGTTTATATGTAGCAGCTTCTTTCCTAGCTCGGTGCTCCCTGATCCTCAGTCGTGAGTCCAGCCTAGCAACTGACCCAGTTGTTGACCTGATGACCCACAATTGAGCAGAGTGTCCAGGTGCCACAGAGTAGGATCAGCCTCTCACCTGGCTGAGGAATCCCTCAGATAGGACACCTGAAAGCTTCTCTGCAGGGGCAGTGAATGCCAGGGTTCCTGAGCAATGGAGACATGGGATCCCAGCAGCTCTCTACCCCCCCAGTTCTATGTGTTCATTCCAGCTTCTGGGATGCAGTAGCTGCATCCCAGAAAGCACAGCCCTGCTCCATGAGGCAGGCCCGGCTGAGTCCTCGTGACTCGCATCGACTGGAAAACAGAGCAGAGGAAGAGGGGAGCCGCGAAGGCAGCCTCCTGACTCGAGTGGAGCCCTGGGTCGGTAGTTTACCACACTCAAGGTGATCAGGAAAGCTGGGAGAACTGGTTCCCAGGTTTAATTAGGTTGCAGGATTAGGGCTGGAGCAGAGGCCTTGTTCAGGATTGCCTCCAATTTTTTATCCCTACATTCTTGTTAAATAAGAACAAAAAGGGGTGCTACTGTCTGTACATTCTTCGGGAGAGGTAAACTCCTCGAATATTTGCCCTGCCCACATTCCTGAAAGCTGGTCCTGAACCTGAGTTTCTGGGAGTGCTTGTTTGACCTTTGATGGGATGTGGGGGTAAGGGGTGGGGTGGTGAGGGGGCTCCCTGCCTCCCTTTTGGCAATTACTTTCTAAGTGATCTGAGCAAAATTGAGTCTGAAACACAGTTGTGCCAAGACCAGGTTTGAGAGGTCTCTATTCTGGGAGATTGTGCTGTGGTGTTTGGCAGGAGTGAGGGAGGGCTGGAACCCTTGTTTGGTCCACTTTGAAAGGAAGCGCAAAGCACGATTTCAGGGTTTGAGCTTATAAGCAGGTATTGGTGGGTGGCCCCAGCTGACTTTTTAATGGGTCTGCTTTAAATCATCTTCAGACTGGCCAGGTTCTCCAGGGGCCCCAGGTCAGGAACTAAGAAGCCACTGGAGTTTGAGGCAGGGATGTTGAACTTGCCTCCTGAGATCTGTACAAGCTCATCAGATCCTAGTGGTGCAGGAATGGGGAGAGTCAGAGGCTAAATGGGTCAGCATCACTGGAATAGGTGCAGGTCTGATGAAAAAGTTGGGGCATAGGCTCCTTTAGGCAGGACAGGCCTGAGGGCTGAGTCTGTAGGCAGGTGTGGGATTTGATTAATGCCAATCTTATACCCTTCCCTGGTACGATGAGTGGGGTTCCCCATCATCAGAGGCCTGGGACTCTTGCTCTGTCTGTGTGTGAGAACATGTGTACGCATGTACGCCACAGGTGTAGAGAATGTATGTTTAAAAGAGTGTGTGTGTGGGGGGAATTGGGGTCTTGATAGTTCTCTCCTGAGAATGTGTGTGAGAATGTGCATGACAATGTATGAGTACGAGAATGTGTGAATGTATGTGTATAATTGCTAGACTGTGTGTGCAGAATTCTGTGTGTGTGAGAATATGAGTGTGATAATTGTGTAAGATGTATGTGAGAATGAGTGTGACACCAGCGTGAATGTATGTGAAAGAGAACTGTGTATGTGACGTGTATGATAATTTGTGTGTGAGAGAGCATTTGTGTGTGAGAACTGTGTGTGAGAGAGAGAGAATAAGGAGTGTGTGAGAATGCGCGTGTGAAACCCTGCCTGGTGCAGGATGCCCAGATGAATGTGCATGGCAATAGGGAGTAGCTTTTGAGGGAGTGCAGCAGAAGACAGACCTCAGAATCAGAGCTGGGAACTTTTGAGGGTTCTTCCCTTCAAGGAAAGAAATGGGGCTTCCTCTCCTGTGGGCTTCACCTTCCTTTGTATGGTGACAAAATCTGTCTCAGTCCACTTCCTCCTCCTGGTCTTCTGCTGTTAGGGGCCTGAGGTGATGGAGGGGAGGAGTAAAGCCCATCCTCTCTCCTGCCGCCCTAAGAGGAGGTCCCTGCTTCCTCTGGTCTCCCCTTATGCCTTGTGGTTTCACCTGCCTTTTTCCTCAAGGCTGACTGCAGAGCACCAGGACATCTCTTTCCCATCTAGGACAGTGCCCTTACAAGGCACTCGGCCCTTCCTGTTCAAGCCTGGCAAGTTCAGAAGGCGGCATTACAAGCGCACACACATGCACACACATGCATACACACATACACACATGTACACACATCGGACATGGACACACACACTTGCAATACATGCACACACACATGCACGCCATTACGCGCACACACGCTCATACACCTGCACACACACATACACGCCACACACATGCACACACTCACACATGCACACACACACATCTTCAGACAACACCCCCATTCTGGTAATATGCTCGGATCCAGTGACTGAAAGTTCCAGCATTCCGTCTGAAGACCCGTCCCTCCTCCTCCTCCTCCCCTCCTCCTCCTCCTCCTCCTCCTCCTCCCCTTTTCCTCCTCCTCCTCCCCCTTGCTACTCCTCCCCTCCTCCTCCTCCCCCTCCTCCCCTCCTCCCCTCCTTCTCCTCCCCCTCCTTCCCCCTCCCCCTCTCCTCCTCCTTCCTCTTCCTCCCCCTCCCTCCTCCTCCCCTCCTCCTCCTTCTCTCCTCCTCCTCCTCCCTCCTCACTCCTCCTCTCCCCTCCTCCCTCCTCCCCTTCTTCCTCTTTATCTTCTCCTCCTCCCCCTCCTCTTCTTCTTCTCTCTTCTCATTTCCCTCCTCCTCCTCCTCTCTCCTCCTCCTCCTCCTCCCTCCTCCTCCCCTCCCTCCCCTTCTCCTCCTCCTCCTCCTCCATCTCCTCCTCCTTCTTCCTCCCTCCCTCCCTCCTCCTCCTCCCTTTCTCTTCCTCCTTCTCCTCCCTCTTCCTCCTCCTCCTTCTCCTCCTCTTCTCCTTCCTTCTTTCTTTCTTCTCCTCCTCCTCCTCTCCTCTCCTCCTCCTTTCTCCTCCTCCTTTTTCTCTTCTCTTTCTCTCCTTTCCTCCTCCTCTCTTCTCCTCCTTCTCCTCTTCCTCCTCCTCTTCCTCTTCCTCTTCTCCTCTTCTTCCTCCTCTTCCCCCCTCCTCCTTTCCTCTCCTCCTCCTCTTTCTTCTCCCCTCTTCTCCATCCCCCTCCTCTTCATCTACTTCCTCTCCTCTTCCCCCTCCTCCTCTCTCTTCCTCCCTCTCCTCCTCTCTCTTCCTCCTCCTCCTTCTCCTCTTCTTCTTCCACTTCCCTCCTCCTCCTTCCCTCTCTCTCCTTAATTTTCTCCTTTCCTTCTCCTCCTTGTCTTTCTTCTCCCTCTTTCACTCTTCTCCTCCTCCTCTTCCTCTCTCTCTCTCTTCCCTCTCTACTTCCTCCTCCTATTTCTCTTTCTTCTCCCCTCCTCCTTCTCCTCTCCCTCCTTCTCCTCCTTCTTCCTCTTTCTTCTCCCCTCCTCCTTCCTCCTCCTCCTCCTCTTCTCTTCTTTTTTTCCTCCTCTTCTCCCTCCTCTTCTCCTCCTCCTTCTTCTCCTCTCTCCCTCTTCCTCCTCCTTCTTCTTTCTTCTTCTTCTTCCTTTTCTTTCTTCCTCCTCCTCTCTTCTTCTTTCTTCTCCTCTTCCTCTCTTCTTTCTTGTCCTCTTCCTTCTCCTTCCTGTTCCTCCTTCTCTTCTTCTTTCTTCTTCTCTCTTCTTTCTTCCTTCTTCTTCTTCTTCCTTCTTTCTTCTTTCTCCTCTTTCTTCCTACTCTTCTTTCTTCTCCTGCTCTTTTCTTCTTCTTCTTCCTCTTTCTTCCCTCCTCTTTTTCTTCTTCTTTCCTTTCTTTTCTTCTTCCTTCTCTTCTTCCTTCTCTTCTTTCTTCTCTTTCTTCCTCTTTCTTCCTCTCTTTCTACTTCTGGGGTCACCTGGAATGCTTAGACTTACCCTGGCTCTTCACACTTAGAAATTACTTCCTGGCAGCTCAGGGACCAAATGGGATGTTAGGGATCAAACCCAGGTCGGCCACATGCGCGTACCTTACCCACTGCGCTATCGCCCCGCCCAAGACCTGCTCTTCTTTGCTTTCTTTATTTCAAGCTTGGATCTGGGCCAAATGGGGATCAGAGCACATGCAAATGAGCAGGCAGAGAGGAACATGAAACCCCACATACTGACACATACGTATGCACCACTCTTAGGGGCTCAGGAGTATTGGGGATTGTGAGGACATGATTCTTCTGGTCAGTTGAGAAAACAGAGAGCTGGAGTAGTAGAACCCGCTGGCTAAGCTGTGGTTAAATGAAGCTAAGGTGGGCGGTTAGTGGATGGCTTAAACTATTACAGAAACTTGATGCAGGAGCTAAAATTTGGGACAAGGATTCCTTTGAAATGGCTTCATCTGAAATGTCATCTGAAACACCCAAGATAAAAGGCATCTTCATAAACTCTGGGACCAAAGACATCTCTTACAGGCTTCGCTCATTCACTGCCCTTTCTGGCGCATTTAGGGACAGGCAATTAGAGTTGGCCCTGCGCCAGCTGTCAAACAGAGGCCTGAGTCACCCCAGCTGGGCTGGGGCAGGTGCTGGGCAGTTCCTCCATTGCTGCCAGCCTCACTGCCAGCCCAAGGGGTCCCTAGGAAGCGTGGGGCGGGTCTCTGGGATGGCAGGAAGGATCAAGGGTGTGTTCAAAGCCCAGGGCCCACCAAGATGTTTTGGTTTAAGCATGAGATTATTGTTCTCCCTTCAAAGCAGTGATAAAAGTTGCTCAGGAATGCCCTCTGAGGGGCAGCAGCTTTGATGCGGGAAGGCTACGACCCTCCTCCCTCCTTCTTGCTTTCGGCACATCAGGCCCAGGACCCCCACTGCAGGGCGGACCTAGAGGGGGAGTGGAGGAGACCTTCCAGTAGGGCCGAGGGCCCTGGCTAGTGGCTAGCGACTGTCCCTGG
>JAJIBD010032605.1:0-71900 GCA_021461705.1 Cryptotis parvus | reverse complement strand
CCTGTCACAAGCAAGTGCAACCCAAGGGCATCTACTTGCTACAGCGACAGGAGGAGCCCAAACCATTCTTCAGGTTATGGAACTGAGGGTCCATAATGGTTACTTTGGCATAAAAAGTAAATAAAACACGGTAGCCGCCAGGCTTTACCATGTAGGTGGTATAGTCTCAGTAGAAGGCTCTCAACCTGAGCATTTACTGGTAAAACTTAAAGGGGAAGATCAGGTTTTATCTTGGATGGAGCTCTGAGGAACTATGGAGTCTGGATGTTGAGAATGACTAACTGCATGATGTGTGGTTTGCTCTGGCTTCTTGCCAGGCTTACTGGTATCAGGTAAAACATGTCTATAACTATTTACTATGTGTAAAATGTGAAAGAAATTGGGAAAGAACCTTATGCAAAATTCAGTATCCTATAAAATATCGTGTGACCGCTTGCGTCCACACCAAGGGCCAGCATGGGTCTGGCATGGGTGGGTCTCTCTCTTCTGGGGCAACTGGCATGGAGGCGGAGGAAAGGGCAGGGCCCAAAATTCCACTCAAGTCCGGTCAGCATGGTCTCTCCCATGCTCATGAGAGCAAACCCTTGGAGCAATGTTGGACTCGGCCAGGGATGGCCGAGCCCCTTGCCCGAGGAAGTCAGCTCCATGGGTTCTTTCCACATGGGGCCGGCCAAACAGCGCAGCTGTGGGTCTGAAGTGGATGGGTCTGCATCTCTTCTGGAGTTGCAAATTAGCTAAGTCTGGCGTGGGTGGGTCTCTCTCTTCCGGGGCAACTGGCATGGAGGAGTGGAGGAAAGGGCAGGGCCCAAAACTCCACTCCGAATCCAGCCAGCATGGTCTCTCCCCGCTCATGAGAGCAAACCCTTGGAGCAATGTTGGACTCGGCCAGGGGATGGGCTGAGCCCCTTACCAGGGAGGTCAGCTCCATGGGTTGCTTCCACATGGGGCCGGCCGAGCAGCGCAGCTGTGGGTCTGAAGATCAAGTGTAGTATCTCCGGCCTCAATATATCTATTTTTATAGAGGCCCAGTGGCTTGGTGCTAGGAGCTTGACGTGGTGCTCTAGCTCAGTCTAGCTCAGAGGTACTTGGGGCTGTCTGGGGCCCTCTCTGTTGGGAGCTGTGCCATACTGGGGATTGAACTAAGGCTGGCATATGTGCTGCCGTTTGAACTAGCTCCCAGATCCTCAATGATATCTTTAACATGAAGTCAGTTGGGGTTTTGTTATTTAAGTTTTTCTTTGGCTGTAGGGCTTTTGGTTTCAGTGGCTATTCCCAGTCCAGTGTCTGTGGTGCTGGGGATTGAACCTGGGCCTCCTGCATGCAAACCCCTGATCACTAGCCCTTGGAGATACCTCTCTGGCTCCAAGAAGTTTAATTTTTTCCAAAGTGTAGATCCAGGGGTTAAGGTCAGTCCCACACTTTTACCTGTTTATGATCTGGATCTCTTCCGGGTTGCAAATTAGCTAAATCTGGCGTGGGTGGGTCTCTCTCTTCCGGGGCACTGGCATGGAGGTGGAGGAAAGGGCAGGGCCCAAAACTCCACTCCGAATCCGCCAGCATGGTCTCTCCCTGCTCATGAGAGCAAACCCTTGGAGCAATGTTGGACTCGGCCAGGGATGGCCGAGCCCCTTACCGGGAGGTCAGCTCCATGGGGTGACCCATGGAGTCATGGGTTTGCTTTTCCCACAGCAAAGTGTATGACCCTCAACACATTGCAAGCGTGCATGTGCAAATGTCATGAGGAAGCATCTTAGCCTCACCAAGTGGCAGGCCCTGAGGCACTGCAACAGCAGCAACAAAGGGAAGGAGAGGAGAGAAATGGAACTAAAGAGCACAGTCCTTTTTAAAGCTTTCAGACAATGGAGAACAAGAGTGACTGATTGGCATGTCGGAGGCCCTGGCTCCATCCCCACTATCACCTGGTCCTCTTGCATCACTGGAGTGACCGGAGCCCAGACAGAAATAACATCAAAGCTTCAGTTGTGGAAGCTCCTACCCCCCTCTTCAAAATTTGGAGCATTAAAAAAAGTATCCCATGAAAGAAGTTAAATGTGTGTATAAATATATATGATGCCTTTATAAAGGATTTGCTTACAAAACATTATTTTTGAGGGTTCTTTTTGTCTCATAAAAAGCCTTTTTTAGGGGCCGGAGCGATAGCCCAGTGGGTAGGGCGTTTGCCTTGCACACGGCTGGCCTGTGCTGGCCGGGTTCGATTCCAGCATCCCATATGGTCCCCCCAAGCACCGCCAGGAGTAATTCCTTAGCGCAGAGCCGGGAGAAACCCCTGAGCATTGCCGGGTGTGACCAAAAAAAAAAAAGTCTTTTTATTAAGGGTGGGGCATACTCTGCAATGCTCAGGGGGTTACTCCAGCTCTGCACACAGGATCATTCCTTGCAGGTTCCGGGACCATATGGAATGTCGGAATCAAAGCCAGGGGAGGCCAGGGAAAGGCAAAACAAGCCTTTTCCCACAATACTATCTCTGTTCCCTAAAAGGTCTTTTTTTTTTATTTTGTGGTGTTGGGGATCAAATCCAGGTCTTATGTACAACAGGCATGTGCTTTACTGTTGAGTCACAGCCATACAAAGATATTCCCAAAAAATTGTAGGATATTTTAAGAAATAGCTTGAAACTAAAATATCCTCAGATATTTTGAGATCTTAAAGCAAAAAATATCTTGATATTTTAAGATTTTATTTTACTTCTTTGGTTTTGGGGTCACACCAGCAATGGCCAGGATCAGTCCTTGCTCTTCACTGAGGAATCACTCCTGGCAGTGCTTGGAGGACCATTTAGGATGCCAGGGATTGAACCTAGGTTGGCAACATGCAAGCAAACAAACATCATATCTGGTGCATTATCTCTCTAGCCTCAAGATTTAATTTTTTGCTTTTTGGGTCACACCTGGCAATGCTCAGGGGTTACTCCTGGCAGTGCTTCGGAGGACCATATGGGATGCCGGTGATCGAACCCGGGCCAGCATAGGCTGACCGCGTGCAAGGCAAACACCCTACCCACTGGGCTATCGCTCCAGCCCCACTAGCCTCAAGATTTTAAAATAAAAATATATGCTTTTTGACTAAACAACATTTTTTGTAACTGTCTGTAAGGTTATATGTTGATATATAATGATCTTATAACAGTTTAAAAAATATTCTTCAAATGTTAGCATGTATTTTTTCTTATTGTTCCTTGGCAAAGTAACTCATGCCCAGGACATTTTATTATTTTAATTTTTTTATATTTTATTATACCACCATGAAATATACAATTACAAAGAAGTTCATGTTTGGGTTTCAGTCTTACAGTGTTCCAGCACCCATCCTCCATCAAGTGCTAGCATGTATTTTAAAGAAGAAGAATTCTAAAGAGTACCACAAGGTGGCACTAAAATCTAATGAACATTCAGGGGTAGGGGGATTGTTCAGGGGTGATTTAGAGATTTACAGGGGAAACGGGACAATGTAGAAAGAAAAAAGAAAGACCAGATAAATTAATCTCAAGACGGGGAGATAGAGTAGCATTCTATTTTCCCAAGGGATTACTTCCTTTACCCACTAGTGCTGCTCTGTTACAGGATCCAGGTAACACTAAGGTAGCCTGAGCATTACTTAGCCATCAATCATAGTAATTGGTTTCGAATGTTCAGCCTGTGGTGTAGGAGAGTGTGCCCCCAGTCCTAGGGCACCAGGGGAGGGAGGGGATTGGCACATCCCCAGGTTTGGAAAAAGTTTGTTCTGAGAGTGACGCAGCCTTTGAAGCAGCATGGAGCTGGGCAAACTATGGACAAACTAGTGAATCCCAGTGAACAGCGTTCCCCCCGGCGGGACTGTTCCATTTGTTTGCTTTTGGCATTTTTACCAACCCAATATTTTTTAGAAATTGCTGCAACACTGAGATTCAGTCTCGAATACCACAAATAATATGTCTGAGGATCAGGAAATGAGTGAACTGATTCACTTTTCCTGATCCATTGTATTTGTTTGAAAAAATAACATAAAAACATGGTACAAAGTCTTAGTTGCTTGGTACTAGTATTTGAAGCTCCAGGACATAGCCAAGATCCCTAGCTATATTAAGACCAAGGAAAGCAGTGTTAACAATACAGCTATAAAAGGTTTTAACTAAAAGGAGAAAAAATTCAGATAAGGAAAAATTCCGATGGGAGTGCAGTGTCAAAGACTCAAAAAAAAAGTGTTTTTTTTTTATAAGCTCCTGGTGTGGAAAAATTTACTTGTTGACAGCGTCCTTCTTGGGATCTTGAAAAACAACAACAAAGCAAAACAAAACAACTGGGCACTTCAGTGAAGCTAATGTAGTGGGAGGGGTAGCACTTTACTCAGGAAGGGGACATTTTCCAGGGGCCATGGGTATCATTTGGCCTGGCGCATCTGAGGGGTTCGTAGAGACACTTGGGGTATCCGGTGGGCCCTCACTTTGGGATGGGTATTAGAAGTGATGAAAAACTGGCTGGTGACAACGGCAGCCCGGAGTAGGTTGAATGATCCTTAGAGTGAAGTCTGAGATAAGAGATCAGCCCCCCAAATTCCACCTCTGCTCCTGAGGTTAATTTAGGTTAATTCGCCACAGCCATTTCCTGCCTAGGTCTTATACCAGGTCATTAAATGCTGAGATAAGATGCAGGCAGGTCCTCTTATGAGGGGCGGCTGTAACATATCCTCAAGCTGGGGTGGGTCTCCCCTTTGCTGAAGCACCCCTGGCCCCACCGAGGAGTCTGGGCCAGACATGCGCTGTCACTGTGCCTTTGGGGACAACAGCCTGCGCCTGAGCTCCATCTTTCTCCATGGAGTACAGCTGCGTGGATTTTCTTTCTAGCCCCCTTGTTTGCTGCTGCAACTCTTCCTTAGGGGAGCCCCTGCCACCACCCCCCCTCTCCCTTCCTGTAGGTTGCAACTGGTGGATCTTGCAGAAGCGGGGTGTTTTCCTGCAGGTGGGCTAGATGAACGCCAGTCCCGGCATGTTGGGGATTAGGGGCCCACATTCCACCAGACACTGATTAGCCGTCCCGTCACAAGTCACCCCCAATCCCTGGCTTTCCCTCTAGCCTATGTTGCGAGTTCAGGGCAGCTGGACTCTACTATACAACCTGTGTCGAGACAGTTCTGGCACTCAGCAGTATCCGAATTAATGATGCAAACTCTCGCCACGGCTGCCTTTTTCTGCCGGGGGAGCTTCCACGCCAGTGGACGTGATTTTGGCAATTAGTCAGCCTCCACCTGCCCGTCTCACTGGCCTTCCTCTGGGAACAGTCACCTGGACTCAGCTGGGGCCCGGCAAGAGGGTAAGCGCAGGATGGGAAGAGCTTTAGACCGCCGTGGCCAAGGATCTTCCGGTCCTGAAAGTTTACAGTTAGGGGCTGCCCCAGCGCAATGGGGGTGCGGTGGGCGGGGAGGGGCTGCTACAATTGGACGAGGAAGGGTATACTAAAAACCATGCTTGAAAACAAACACGCGTGGTGTGTGTGTGTGTGTGTGTGTGTGTGTGTGTGTGTGTGTGTGTTTAAAAGCAAAGCGATGGTTCAGGTGCCGGCGCCCCCTCCCCCACGGGTCCGACCACCCGCTGGGAGTTTGCAAGAAAGCGGGAAGCTGGGCAGTCTTGAGTGGGGGGACTCGCCAACGCCCGACCAAGTGCTATCTCTCCCAGACCCCACGGGCCATGGACAGCCAGCGCCAAGTCTCGGGCCCCCAGCGTAGAATCTGAGGCGAGTTGGGGGCGGGGGAGGGTGGGGGGGGAAGAAGCCGGGTACCGCCACTGCCCCCGTTGCGCCAGCGCAGCGGAGACTCTCCAGTCGCCGCCTCTCTCCCAGCCCGCGGCCCGGGCCGTCAATCAAGCGGGCGTGGCCCCGCCCCTTAGCTGTCGTGTCGGCCAATCGGAGCCGAACTGCGCACGATGAGCTCAGCCGGCTGGCTTCCCATTGGGCGGCTATATTAAGAAAGTGGCCAAGTCTTTAAAATAGCGGGCGCTAGGGCCGCAGCCTGCATCTGCCACCGCAGTCTGGGTGCAGGCGTGGGCTCTCTGGTGTCTTAGAGGCGAGGCCCAGCAAGACCGGGGAGGGAGCTCGATCGAGTCCGCTGCTCCAGGGAGCCACCGTGCGCACACAAAGGCGCGGACACCCGGGCGCGGCGCAGGACAAGCGAGCGGCCTCGGCCCTCAAGCAGCGCGGAGAAGCCCGGAGCGCCCTATGCCCCCGCGCCCCGACCGCCCCCGCCGCGGCTGTCGGAGCGCACGGAGAGAGCGCGCCACCGCGGGGCCTGGGTGCAGCTAGCGACCCTTGCGCCGCCGAGCGCGGACCGAGGTGAGCAGTGAGCGGCGAGCGGGACGGCAGCGAGGCGATCGCGGGCCCCTCTCCTGCTGCCCCGGGCCCGGCGCGCTCATGGCGGCCATCCGCAAGAAGCTGGTGGTGGTGGGCGACGGCGCGTGCGGGAAGACGTGCCTGCTGATCGTGTTCAGTAAGGACGAGTTCCCCCGAGGTGTATGTGCCCACCGTCTTCGAGAACTATGTGGCCGACATCGAGGTGGACGGCAAGCAGGTGGAGCTGGCCCTTTGGGATACGGCGGGGCAGGAGGACTATGACCGCCTGCGGCCGCTCTCCTACCCGGACACCGACGTGATCCTCATGTGCTTCTCGGTGGACAGTCCGGATTCGCTGGAGAACATCCCCCGAGAAGTGGGTGCCCGAGGTGAAGCACTTCTGTCCCAACGTGCCCATCATCCTGGTGGCCAACAAGGAAGGACCTGCGCAGCGACGAGCACGTCCGCACCGAGGCTGGCCGCATGAAGCAGGAACCCGTGCGCACGGATGACGGCCGCGCCATGGCCGTGCGCATCCAAGCCTACGACTACCTCGAGAGTGCTCGGCCAAGACCAAGGAGGGCGTGCGCGAGGTCTTCGAGACGGCCACGCGCGCCGCGCTGCAGAAGCGGTACGGCTCCCAGAACGGCTGCATCAACTGCTGCAAGGTGCTATGAGGGCTGCGCCCGCCCCGCCTGCCCCTGCCCGGGCCCGGCCCGCGCGCGCCTCCGAGCACCCACCCGGACTGCCTGGCGTCTGCCTGCCGGCGCGCCCACCGCGATCTGGCGCCAGGAACCGGCGTGGGAGGCCCCCGGCGCGGCCCCCTTCCAGTCTGTGCGTCCGGCTGTGTGGCACAGGCCCGGGGCGCCCCCGCAGTGTGCCAAGGGTTCCCCCCGCCCTCAGCACCCCTTTCGGAAGAGCCAAGGCTCTTCGGGTGTGTGGTTGTGTGTCTGTTCGACTGTATCCCACCCCCACCGCCCGTCCCACCCCGCCCCTCCGCCTCTGGTCCCTGGAGACTCAGCTGAGAGCCGGCTGCGGCCGCGCCTGCCATCAGATGTTCGCCCCAACAGCCAGCGCCTGCTATCCCTTGTCTGTAACATAGACCGCGGGAACTGCGGGAGGGGAGGGGCTGGGGGAGTCAGGGGTGTTCTATAAATATAGATACAATTTTATTTTCGGAGGCAGGACGGTGTTCTTTAATGGTGGTGGGGGGGCGGAGTGACAGGGCGTTAGAACAGCCCCGGCCCTGCCTGGGTCAGGCGCCCATCCAAGCATGAACACAACTTGGCCATCTTTCCACAACCCCCGGGAGAGCGTTCGCCTCTGATTTGGGGCTGCGAGGACACAGCTTCAGACTCGCCACTCCTGAGGGTCAGCCCCGAGCCGCCAGGAGGGAGGGGTGCGCTCGCGCCGGGTGGTTTTGCCATAAGCTGAACCCTGTGCCTGTCCTACAAGTGAAAATGGTTCAGTCCAAGAAACGATGCTATCTGCTTTATTTAAAGGCTGAAACTTTTGTTTTTGGAAAGACTTTGCACAATTGTTTCATTGTTTGACCCTTAATGCACTTGTCATTTGCATAAGACAGACATATCGGCCACATTTGTACGCTGTAACCTCATTTACTTCTGATGTTTTTAAAATAATGATCATGACTTTTAAAAATATGGAAAAAGAAACCACTAATTTTTTTTTTAAACAGTGGCAACACGGTTTTGGCTATTTTATTTGTGCAGGTATGTGCACTATTTTGATAAAGGGCAGTAATGAGTATTAAGGCATATTTAAATCTCCCCTCCCACCCCTCTTGCCCCCTCCCAAGGCAATCTGCTCTGTGAAATCTTCTCTGCATCTCTGTGCAGAGAGTGAACCTGCCCGTCTACCCCCCCCCCCCGCACCCCCAGTGGTACTTCTACTAAATTGTCTGTTTTTTCATTTTTTAAATAAACTGACAAATGGCAAAGTGGTGAAGCTTATGATGTTTACATAAAAGTTCTATAAGCTGTGTATACAGTTTTTTTGTAAAATATTAAAAGACTATGATGATAACATTTATAAGATGGCTCCTGTGGTTTAATAACGGGTGAATATATTCCTGTGAATTTGGGGCAAGGGAAGAATTCTGCTAGGTATAGGCCCCTTTTTTGCCCCCTCACCTTAGTGCTTTTAAATGGGGGAGGATGGGTTGGGGGTGGCTAGCCTTGGGCCTGCAGGTTGCCCCGGCACTGAGAAAGATATGAGGTTACCCAGGCAGGCCAGGTGGAGGCCTTTGACTTGACAGGTGTTGCAGTGAATGTCCAAAACCCAGATGTAAGTCACTCTTCCGGGGCCCCTTGCTTTCTGGTCTCAGAAAGTTGAAAATTTGTTATCCACCCATGTATTTTAAGTTCAGGTAACACGATTGGTGTTATGCTGGTTCATCATGTTTTGGTTGGTTTGGTTCATCACCACGTGGGGCTTACCTGTCTGGGAGGCTGGTTCCTGCTGTCCCTTCAGATCTAAGGATTCTAAGAATTTCGATGGAACTCTGGGGCTGGAGCTGTGGGAGGGAGTGTGGGGGAAGCCAACTCAGGAGCTGATTCTTCTATTATTGAACTTGCCTCTGAATGTGGTCCCTTGCAAAGGAACTTACAGAGTGTTTTTTCCCCTAGGGTCCAGGAATGGCCCCTGTATGAATAGATGGAACACAGGAAGCTCTGGGTGGCTGGTATTTAAGTTGGTGGAGCCACATCCTAAGTGTTTTTTAGGGGCGGGGTGGGAGTGTTTCCACACCCATCCATGCTCAGGAGTTACCCCCTGGTGGTACTCTGGGGAGACCATATGGGGATGTGGGGGGGACAGAACCCGGGTAGGGTATCTGCAAGGCAAACCCCCTGTACTATTCTCCTGTCCCACCACATAGCAAGTTTTAATGCTTGAGCTCTGATTTCAGACACAGCTGGTTATAGCGGGTCTCAGAACCAGACAGTGGGCTGGCAGACCACATTAAAATCCTATTGCAGACATGTGGCTCAAAGCCACGAGCTCGGGCAGCTTCTAAGGAAGGTAGCTGACAGCCAACTTCTCCCAGCTACCTAAGAAGTGTAGGGTTTGTTTTTGGAATCAGCACTTTCTGTTCTGGATTCCAGTGTTTAACCGGTCTCCCCCCCCTCCCCCTCCCACGCCCCGGGGTCGAAACAGAGAAGGTCCTGTTTGAAGTTTGGTGCTTTCAAAGCTTGGGGCTTTTCTTGCATTTCCCCAGACTCCCAAGGGTTTTTGTTGTGTGAGGAAATCCTCGGAGGGTGACCTTTCACCCACTTAAACATGTACTAAGGGCTGGGGGTTGGGGTCCCTCCTGCTCAGCTGGGACCTTTGGCGAGTAGAAAAAGAATTGTCTAGGGGCTTAGCCAGAAGGGCCAGGAGAGGGGACACGGAGAGGTCTGGTTTATCTGCTCAATCCCCTTTGCCGAGGCTTCCCTTTGGTCAGGGAACTGACTTCCTGTTTTGAAGAGAAAACTTCCCAAGTCGATTTGCAGGCTTTGGAGCAAATACATCCTTGCTACCAAGGGCAAATCAAACGCAGAAGACTTCAGACTTTGGTTGAGTGAAACCAGCTCCCCAGGGGCTTATTTTTTGGTTCCCGCCTCGCTCAAATCTGCCCGTGACCTCTGTCTTTTTTTTTCTCTCTCTCTCTCTTTAAATAATATTTTGGGACTACAACAACCCAGATGACGCATGGCGGCCTGAGTTAGGTTTGTTTTTAAATGCATGGCATTTAATAATCCTGCCGGAACATACTTTTCTTTGCTGCATTAGGATCCAAGTGGAAAATATAAAGACGGATTGCTGTAGGCTGGAAAATCAATTAGGAAAAAGAGGCAAAACATCTGGTGTTACTCTTAGGATATGAAAATTCATTTTGCACATTTAAAACGAATATGCTGAATTGATTTAATTGCCTGTTGAAGGGTTTGGTGGTGAATAGGGGGGGTGTTGCATTGATCTTGGGCCTTTGATAGTGAGAGGGCATTGTTCTGGATTCTTGTTTCATCTTCATTTTAAATCAGTCTGGGTTGTATTCCCAAGGTCTTTTCCACAAGCTTTTTGGGGATACTTTGGAAGGTATTTCCAGATTTAGGAGGACAAGATTGTTAACATGCTGATGGCTGTTCCTAACCTCAGCGTTCCCAATCCAGCAGTTCTGAGGTAGACTTGGAAAATTTAATGTCTCACAAGGTAAGTGCTGCTGCTGCCGCTGCTGGTCTGGGGCCGCACTTGAAGAACTACTAGCTTAGAATAAGGGAACGAACGGCCTTGTCCCCACGCGAGGAGGCAGCTTTACTGCGGAGGGTAGAAACAGGATTTGGGCTTGGGAGGTCCTGTCTTCTTCCCCCAGGGAGTCTGGAACTCTGAGAACTTCCTTCAAGGCTGGGCCATCCACAATCCCTCATGTCTCCTCTCTCCATCTTCTCCAGGGAAAGGGGGGTTCCATGCCCTTCTGGGAACTTTCAGCTGCCATCCCTGAATTCAGAAGCAGTGCTCTGGAAGATGTTCAGCATTGGCAAGGACTCCTCCTAGGTTTGCTTTGAGAAAAGGGTCACAAAAAGCAAACGGGACACAATTCCTACCCTGCTGGCCCAACAGTTCTGGGAAATCTCAGCTGTATTTAGCTTAGGTACAGACATTTGGTCTAGGACACAACTGGAGCCCAAGGGATGTTGGCACAGGAAGAGCCATTGGAGTTGAACCTTATTATTATTATTTTAAATGTTTGATTATACCACTGTTAGATATACAATTACAAGATATTCTTGTTTGAATTTTGGTTCTACAGTGTTCCAACACCCATCCCTCCACCCCTGCCCATCTCCCATCACCAATGTCCCCACCTCCCTCCCTCCTTCCCCAGCCCGCCTTCATGGCAGGTTCTTTGTCTCCTCTCTCTCTCTCTCTCTCTCTCTCTCTCTCTCTCTCTCTCTCTCTCTCTCCCCCACTTCCCTTTCTTATACATTGTAGATTGTGATATATTCTAGAACATGATTGAACCTTATTATTATTAACTTTTGTTTTTGAGGGGTGGTGTCTCATCTGGCAGTACTTGGGGCTACTCTGCCTCCTTTTCTGTGGCATTCAGGCAGCCAAGGGGTGCTGGGATCAAACCAAGGGCTCCTACATGCAAAACATGTGGAGCTGAGACTCACAGCAGGAGTGGGTGATGTGTAGCTAGAAGACAGAACATCTGTACACAGCTGGCTCTCCATACGTGCAGGTTCCACATCCAAAGATTCTATTGTGGCTGGAAAGTGCAGTTCGACCCATGATGGTTGCATTGGTACCAACTGTGTACAGACCTCTTTGTTATTATTTCCTAAACAGGATAGCACCTATATAGCATTATATTTGGTAGTACAGGTGATCAAGAGAGGATTGAAGCGTGTGAGAGAACTGCACAGGGTACATGCAAACCCTACACCATCATCTGAGCAACTATGGATTTTTATTTATATTTTGACTTTTTGGGTCACACTAGTGATGCTCAGGAGTTCCTCCTAGCTCTGCACTGAGGAGTTACTCCTGGCGGTGCTGGTGTGGACCATATGGCATGCCAGGCATCTAACCAGGGTCAGCCACATGCAAGGCAAAACACCCTACCCACTGTACTATTGCTCTGGCCTCAGAAGTGTGGATTTTGGTATCTGTAGGTCTCTGGTATCTCCATAGATGCCAAGGGGTGGAATAAGCCACATAGGGCCTGGTCTCTGGAGAAGGCTCTTTGGGGTGAGAACCGCCTCCTAGCTTTTTGCCCCTCTGGCATCTATTTCTTCAGTCAAGAAAAATGGTTGTTACCCAGCCAAGTCAAACACAGCCTCTCCCCTCCCCACCCTGTCCACGCACCATCCAGGAGACAAGGCTGCCTATGTCGGCTTCATTGTTCCTTGGGGCCCTTCTGGGATGTGAGGCAACACAAGATACAAGGACAGCATTGTGGTCCCCTGGAACTGGGATGCGCACACCTGGGCTCAAGGGGCTGTGACCCCACAAGCTACCCTAGTAGCCAGGCTATTGGGGGTGGATCCTGCCATTTTACTTGGTCCATCGTTAGACTGGCAGGAAATTCTGGGCACTCGGATGGTTTCCCCAACTCTCAGCAGTCCCGTCTCTGGTTTTCAGCTAAGATTCTGGCAGTTCATTCCCTCCTGTTCATTCTTTTAGTGGACAAATATTTATTGAGGGCTGTGGAACTCTGTGCTTGTTCTGTGCTTGGAGCATGGGGGGCCAGTAGGCAAAGAGGCAGGGATGGTATCTTCCCTCCTAAAGCTTTTAGTCCAACAGTTTGTCAAGCAAATGCAACTGTTGATGGTTTGGACCATAGCTGATGTGTATTGACTATGTATTAGGTACTATCACAAGCCCTTATTGGTATCATTTTATAAATCTCTTTTTTAGTTATCTACAATTGTACAAATTATCTGCAGAGGTAATGACTTAGAACAAAATCATAAGTCAAATTTCTGCAAGTCAGAATCCAGGTAGAGTTGAGCTGTCTGGCTCCCAATCTCTTTCAGTACTGGAATTATGCTGCATTTTTCTCAAGACTTAACTCAGGAAGGATTTCTCCCAGTTGGCTCCATTGACATCCACACAAAGCATTCACAACATGAGTAAGACTTCCTGCCATGTGGGCAAGAGAACAGTTGAAGTCTTCTGATCAGATCTTGGAAGCTATATCCACGGCTTTCCCAAATTCAGTTTATTCAAAACATGTCACTGGCCAGGCCCACACTGCCTGGGAGGGGCTTCCCAGGGGCCTGCATTCCAGAAGGTCTCCACACTAGAGCTGTGTTTGAGGCACCTACTCAGTCGCCCTTCATGATTCTGAGACAGATGCTGTTTTCCGCTTTTGCTGACCAGGGATGGAGCCACAGAGAGGGCCAGGTGTCTCGAGCTGAACCCAGCAATCCACTTCAGAAGAGCAACTTGCCTAGGTGGTGGAGTAACAATTTGAGAAAATCACACCAAAGTAGCTTGAATGGACAGGAGGGAGGAGAGGCAGAGGCAAGAGGATTAACAAGGAGAGCTGTGCCTTGGCCTAGAAAGAGGTGAGGAGCTGAGCCTGGGGAAGAGACGGAGGACTGGAAACATATTCAGGAGGTAGAAGGTGATGATCTCTGAGTAGGAAGCACCAGGCTATTCCCAAGGATTCTTACCTAGGGGACTGGGAAGATGCTGATGCTGTTATTTAAGATAAGAAGATACAGGGCAGAAGGGATAGCATAGCGGGTAGGGCGCTCGCCTTGTGTGCGGCCGACCTGGGTTCAATCCCCGCCATCTCATATGGTCCCCCGAGCACCGCCAGGAGTAATTCCTGAGCAAAGGGCCAGGAGTAACCCCTGAGCATTGCTGGGTGTGACCCAAAAAGAAAAAAAAAAAGATAAGAAGATGCAGAGGGTTGGAGAGATGGAACAGGTGTTTAGGGGCTTCTATTCTGTTGAAATCTTTAATAATAAGTTTTTTGTCAAATGCTTTAGTCTGACTTTAGTTCTGTAGACATTTAACAGAAGTGTGTTTCCCCTGTCTGGTCAGGTAGGAAAGAGAAGCAACATCTCTGTGATGTTCCCTCCAAGGTGCCCAGACTGGGATGAAAGAGAGCGTCCTCAAGAGAAAGGCATTCTGGATGAGAGCGAGAGTCCTCAGGAGAAAGGCATTCTGGGATGACAGCAAGAATCCTCAGGAGAAAGGCATACTGGGATGAGAGCGATAGTCCTCAGGAGAAAGGCATTCTGGGATGAGAGCGATAGTCCTTAGGAAGTATGAGAGCAAGAGTCATCAGGAGAAAGGCATTCTGGGATGAGAGCGAAGAGTCCTCAGGAGAAAGGCATTCTGGGATGAGAGAGTGAGAGTCCTCAGGAGAAAGGCATTCTGGGATGAGAATGAGAGTCCTCAGGAGAAAGGCATTCTGGGATGAGAGTGAGTGTCCTCAAGAGAAAGGCATTCTGGGATGAGAGTTGCAGTGGTAATGTTAGACTAGTCCTCTGGCCGATGGAGACAGTTTCTTCGTTGTCAGACAAGAGTCAGGTGTAGGCTTTGCACACATGTGGCTCTATAGTCAATCATTGGCACTCACATCCAGAAAATAAATAAGTCATGAACTATCAACAAAGATAATGAGGAAGGAAAGAAAGAAAAGGAAAGAAGGAAGAAAAGAAAGACAGAAATAGAGGGGCTGGAGCTATAGGATAATGATGAATGGGTAGGGCATTTCCCTTGCATGCGCCAACCTGGATTCAATCCCCAGCAACCATATGCCACCCCCACCCCCCGCTCAAGCAGCACCAGGAGTAATTCCTGGGTGCAAAGCCAGGACTAACCCTTGAGCATCACAGGGGGTGACCCAAAAAGCAAAAAATAAATGAAAGAAAGAAAGAAAGAAAGAAAGAAAGAAAGAAAGAAAGAAAGAAAGAAAGAAAGAAAGAAAGAAAGAAAGAAAGAAAGAAAAAGAAAGAAAGAAAGAAAGAAAGAAAGAAAGAAAGAAAGAAAGAAAGAAGGAAGGAAGGAAGAAGATGGACAGGAGGAGGGTGAGAAAGAAGGGAAGGGAGGAAGGAAAGAGGGAGGAAAGGAAGGAAGAGAAAGGAGTCCTTTAAGACCAAACTCTGACCACTAACGGAAGCCCTGTCGGGCAGCCTTCTCTGACCCTACGTGAGCAGAGTGACAGGCACCGGCCCGAGATCCTGGGAGGTCTTTCTGGTGATCCTGGGAAGAGCAGGAGCAGGGAGTACTTTTCCAATGCTGCAGGTCACCTGCCCAGGACCAGCACATGCTCCGTGGTGGTCACAGGGGCTGAGCTGGGAGAATGAGGACAGTTTGGGATTGTGTGTTGGGTGCTTGGCAGGACTGTCCCATGTTGTTCCCTTTAGAAACTGTGATCCGGAAACCCAGCTCCAAAGGGACTGAGCTTTTATGTCTCCTGGTGACCTTTGTCCTCTGCCTATCATTGGGAATTATTTTTCTTCTCCTTTCAAACCTGAAAAAGGAAGAAACAAATGTTACCAGAAGCAGCTTCTCATCCTTTGTTAATGATTGATTTCCTTCAATTCCAGAACTTGTTTGACCTTCAAATAAACAATCGAAACCTTCTGGAGACACGTCAAAGGAATGCAGGAATGCATTTGCTATTTAGTGGTTAGAAGGATTATAAATGGGACTCTGGCAGAATAAAAAGTGTTATTTATACGAGTGCTAAAAAAAAGTCACTTGTAAAATACACACTCTTCAGTAATGGCCAAATATGGGAAGAAAGTGTGATATCTGGTCCACAAGCAGGCTGACTCCCTCCATCACCGCCTTCCTCTGGTTGAACAGTCTGGTGGGCTACAAATCTCCACGGAAGTCTGTACCTCTAGGTCAAATGCAGAGCCAGACGAAAGGGTCAAGGGAACACCATGTCGACCAGCCAGACTGAGGTCTGTGAAGGTGTGTCTCACTGTGGCCAACTCTCTAAGGAGAATTTTCCGAAGTGAAACTTCCTGGGTAATGGTAGAAATGACAAGGTTTAGTTGGTGACCAGCCAAATACGAAGGAAAAAAATACAGACAAGAAGCAGTGTTGCATGAACAGCTCAGAGGAAAAGAGTGCTAATCCGGCTTCCAGCCACTGATACGATCAGCTTTCCATGACATGCACAGTGAGCGGCTCACTGGTCAACAGCCTCTCCTGGGAAGCAGGGAAATTCAGCGAGGCCTGCACCATTGTGAGTGGGGGCAGAGGAGACCTGAGGCAGCATCAGAGCGGACCGTTGGCCCACTCTGGGTGTTTCTCTCTGTCGGTGCTCAGTGAGGAATCACTCTTCCACAAGCTTTGCTGTAGCTCCTGGGCTTTGCCAGCCTCTCAGGAGAGACAGAAGCCCAGTAGCCTGGGCTGTATCCCCTGTCATAGAACTATCGCACCATTGTATAGTTCCTCCTTCAGTGGCAACCAGGGACCTGTTGAGTCGGGCAATCAGGGACTCCAAACACAAGTCCCAGCTCTGATGATTCGTCTCCGCACCTCCCTTTGGGCCAATTCCTTTTACCTTCTTCTGCCTCAGGTTCTTTATTTGTGGAATGGAAATAATTTTGAAGATTAAACAAGATCAAACCAAGTGCTTGGCACAGAGCCCAGCTCATTTTAAGTCCTCCATAAATCTTGATTACCTTCCCTCTAGTGGATTCATCTTAAGCACAAAGTAGAAGTGGAATAAATTTTGCCGAAGAAAGGAGTGTAATAATCACAACAGCTCTTTTGTTTATCAAGGACGTTCTCAAACTCTGAGCTCCCTAGGGTGTCATAGTTCCTCATTTTGCACCCCTGAAGTCCACTTTGGGGTCTGCACCCAGTAGGTGTGAAGGGAGAGCTGCTATGTACAAATGGCTGGAATGCAGAGGGCCCGCGGCGTGAGCGGAGACTCTAACCATGATTCGGGATAAATCTGGCCTTCGGGAAGACTGGTCCCATTTCCTGGTCCTAGGGGACCCCCTGAATGCGGGGTGGGGGGGGGGGGGAGACTGCATGGGCCTATGGGGGACCGTTTATATGTAGCAGCTTCTTCCCTAGCTCGGTGCTCCTGGATCCTCAGCCGGACTGAATGGGCACTGACCCAGTTGTTGACCTGATGGCCCACAATTGAGCAGAGTGTCCAGGTGCCACAGAGAGCCTGACCAGCCTCACCTGGCTGAGGAATCCCCAGATAGGACACCTGAAAGCTTCTGCAGGTGCAGTGAATGCCAGGGTTCCTGAGTAATGGAGACATGGGATCCCAGCAGCTCTCGACTTCAGTTCTATGTGTTCATTCCAAGGCTTTGGATGCAGTAGCTGCATCCCAGAAAGCACAGCCCTGCCCATGAGGGCAGCCCGGCTGAGTCCTCAGACCCCGCATCGACTGGAAAACAGAGCAGAGGAAGAGGGAGCCGCTGAAGGCAGCCTCCTGACCGGAGTGGGAGCCCTGGGTCGGTAGTTTACCACACTCAAGGTGATCAGGAAAGCTGGGAGAACTGGTTCCCCAGGTTTAATTAGGTTGCAGGATTAGGCTGGAGCAGAGGCCTTTGTTCAGGATTGGCCTCCAAGTTTTTATCCCTACATTCTTGTTAAATAAGAACAAAAGGGGTGCCACGTCTGGACATTCTCCTTGAGAGGTAAATCCCGAATATTTGCCCTGCCCACATTCCCGAAAGCTGGTCCTGAACCTGAGTTTCTGGGAGTGTTTGTTTGACCTTGATGGGATGTGGGGGTAAGGGGTGGGGGTGGTGGAGGGGGCCCCTGCCTCCCTTTGGCACTACTTCTCTAAGTGACTTGAAAATTGAGGCCTGAAACAACACAGTTGTGCCAAGACTCAGGTTTGAGAGGTCTCTGGCCTGGGGAGGCTGTGCTGTGGTGTTTGGCAGGAGTGAGGGAGGGCTGGAACCCTTGTTTGGTCCACTTTGAAAGGAAGCGCAAAGTACGATTTCAGGGTTTGAGCTATAAGCAGGTATTGGTGGGTGGCCCCAGCTGACTTTTTAATGGGTCTGCTTTAAATCATCTTCAGACTGGCCAGGCCCTCCAGGGGCCCCAGGTCAGGAACTAAGCCACTGGAGTTTGAGGCAGTGGGGATGTTGAACTTGCCTCCTGAGATCTGGACAAGCTCATCAGATCCTAGTGGTGCAGGAATGGGGAGAGTCAGAGGCTAAATGGGTCAGCATCACTGGAATAGGTGCAGGTCTGATGAAAAAGTTGGGGGCATAGGCTCCCTTTTAGGCAGACAGGCCTGAGGGCTGAGTCTGGAGGCAGGTGTGGGATTTGATTTAATGCCAATCTTATACCCTGCCCCCTGGTAATGAGTGGGGTTCCCCCATCATCAGAGGCCTGGGACTTGCCTCTGTCTGTGTGTGAGAACATGTGTACGCATGCGCATGTGGGTGAGAATGTATGTTTAAAAGAAAGTGTGTGTGTGGGGGAATTGGGGTCTTGATAGTTCTCTCCTGAGAATGTGTGTGAGAATGTGTATGACAATGTATGAGTACGAGAATGTGTGTGGAATGTATGTGTATAATTGCTAGACTGTGTGTGAGAATTCTGTGTGAGAATATGAGTGTGACAATTGTGTAAGATGTATGTGTGAGAATGAGTGTGACAATTGTGTGTGACAATGTATGTGAAAGAGAACTGTGTATGTGACGTGTGTATGATAATTTGTGTGTGAGAGAGCATTTGTGTGTGAGAACTGTGTGTGAGAGAGAGAGAATATGAGTGTGTGAGAATGCGTGTGTGTCCCTGCCTGGTGCAGGATGCCCAGATGAATGTGCATGGCCAGGGAGTAGCTTTTGAGGGAGGCAGCAAGAAGACAGACTCAGGAATCAGAGCTGGGAACTTTTGAGGGTTCTTCCCCAAGGAAAGAAATGGGCTTCCTCTCCGGGCTCACCTTCCTTGTATGGTGCTTTGGGAGACAAAATCTGTCTCAGTCCACTTCCTCCTCCTGGCCCTGCTGCTTTAGGCCTGGAGGTGATGGAGGGAGGAGGAAAGCCCATCCTCTCTTTCCTGCTGCCCGAGAGGAGGTCCCTGCTTCCTCTGGTCTCCCCCTTATGCCTTGTGGTCGGCTTCACCTGCCTTTTCCTCAAGGCTGACTGCAGAGCACCAGGACATCTCTTTCCCATCTAGGACAGTGCCCTAGCGAAGGCACTCGGCCCTTCCTGTTCCGAGCCTGGCAAGTCTGGTGAGGCGTGCACATGTAGTGCACACATGCACACACATGCATACACACATACACACATGTACACACACGGACATGCACACACACACTTGCACACATGCACACACACATGCACATGCACACATGCGCACACACGCTCATACACCTGCACACACAATACACGCTCACACACACGCACACTCACACACATGCACACACACATTCTAGACAACACCTCTATTCTGGTAATATGCTCTGATCCAGTGACTGAAAGTTCCAGCATTCCGTCTGGAAGACCTGTCTCCTCCTCCTCCTCCTCCTCCTCCTCCTCCTCCTCCTCCTCCTCCTCCTCCTCCTCCTCCTCCTCCTCCTCCTCCTCCTCCTCCTCCTCCTTCTCCTCCTCCTCCTCCTCCTCCTTCTCCTCCTCCTCCTCCTCCATCTCGTCCTCCATCTCCTTCTCCTCCGTCTCCTCCTCCTCCTCCTCCTCCTTCTTCTCCTCCTCCTCCGTCTTCG
Organism: Cryptotis parvus; assembly: GCA_021461705.1. Taxonomy (NCBI): domain Eukaryota; kingdom Metazoa; phylum Chordata; class Mammalia; order Eulipotyphla; family Soricidae; genus Cryptotis; species Cryptotis parvus. The sequence goes on along the minus strand of JAJIBD010032605.1, from coordinate 52,397 downwards.
TCTCCTCCTCCATCTCCTCCTCCATCTCCTCCTCCTTCTGTCTCCATCTCCTCTTCCGTCTCCTTCTCCGTCTTCGTCTCCTCCTCCTCCTCCTCCTCCTCCTCCTCCTCCTCCTTCTCCTCCTCCTCCTCCTCCTCCGTCTTCGTCTCCTTCTCCATCTCCTCCTCCATCTCCTCCTCCTTCTGTCTCCATCTCCTTCTCCATCTCCTTCTCCGTCTCCTCTCTCCTCCTTCTCCTCCTCCTCCTCCTCCTCCTTCTCCTCCTCCTTCTCCTTCTTCTTCTTTCTCCTCCTCCTCCTTCTCTTCTCCCTCCTCTTCTCCCTCCTCTTCTCCCTCCTCTTCCTCCTCCTCTTCCTCCTCCTCTTCTTCCTCCTCTTCCTCCTCTTCTTCCTCCTCCTCTTCCTCTTCCTCTTCTTCCTCTTCTTCCTCCTCTTCCTCTTCTTCCTCCTCCTCCTTCTCCTCTTCCTCCTCCTTCTCCTCCTCCTCCTGCTCTTCCTCCTCCTTTTCTTATCCTTCCTCTTCTTCTTCCTCCTCCTCCTCTTCTTCCTCCTCCTCCTCTTCCTGCTCCTCCTCCTCCTCTTCCTGCTCCTCCTCCTCTTCTTCTTCTTCTTCTTCTTCTTCTTCCTCTTCTTCTTCTTCCTTCTCTTCTTCTTCCTCTTCTTCCTACTCTTCTTCCCTCCTCCTCCTCTTCTTCTTCTTCTTCCTCTTATTCTTCCTCCTCCTTTTCTTCTTCTTCCTCCTCTTCCTCCTCTTCTTCCTCCCTCCTCTTCCTCTTCCTCTTCTTCCTCTTCTTCCTCCTCTTCCTCTTCTTCCTCCTCCTCCTTCTCCTCTTCCTCCTCCTTCTCCTCCTCCTCCTGCTCTTCCTCCTCCTTTTCTTTTCTTCTTCTCTTCTTCTTCCTCCTCCTCCTCTTCTTCCTCCTCCTCCTCTTCCTGCTCCCTCCTCCTCCTCTTCCTGCTCCTCCTCCTCTTCTTCTTCTTCTTCTTCTTCTTCTTCCTCTTCTTCTTCTTCCTTCTCTTCTTCTTCCTCTTCTTCCTACTCTTCTTCCTCCTCCTCCTCTTCTTCTTCTTCTTCCTCTTATTCTTCCTCCTCCTTTTTCTTCTTCTTCCTCTTCTTCCTCCTCTTCTTCCTCCTCTTCTTCCTCCTCCTCTTCTTCTTCTCTCTTTCTCTTCCTCTTCCACTTCTTCTGGGTCACCTGGGCAATGCTCAGGGGTTACTCCTGGCTCTACACTCAGGATTTACTCCCGGCAGCTCAGGGAACGAAATGGGATGCCAGGGATCGAACCCAGGTCGGCCACATGCAAGGCCTTACCCACTGTGCTATCGCTCCGGCCCCAAGACCTGTCTTCTTGCTTCTTTATTTCAAGCTTGATCTGGGCCAAATGTGTAGATCAGAGCACATGCAAATGAGCAGGCAGAGAGGAACATGAAACCCACATACTCAGACACATGCATGCACCACTCTAGGGCTCAGAGTATTGGGGATTGTGAGGACATGATTCTTCTGGGTCGGTTGAGAAAACAGAGAGCTGGAGCAGTAGAACCCGCGCTAAGCTGTGGTTAAATGAAGCTAAGGTGGGCGGCTAGTGGATGGCTTAAACCACAGAAACTTGATGCAGGAGCTAAAATTTGGGACAAGGATTCCTTTGAAATGGCTTCATCTGAAATGTCATCTGAAACACCCAAGATAAAGGCATCTTGAGAAACTCTGGGACCAAAGACATCTCTTACAGGCTTTCTTCGTTCATTCACTGTCCATTCTTCTGGCGCATTTGTAGGGACAGGCAATTAGAGTTGGCTCCTGGGTGCCAGCTGTCAAACAGAGGCCTGAGTCACCCCAGCTGGGCTGGGGCAGGTGCTGGGCAGCCCTCCATTGCTGCCAGCCTCACTGCCAGCCCAAGGGGTCCCTAGGAAGCGTGGGGCGGGTCTCTGGGGATGGCAGGAAGGATCAAGGGTGTGTTCAAAGCCCAGGGCCCACCGCAAGATGTTTTGGTTTAAGCATGAGATTATTGTTCTCCCTTCAAAGCAGTGATAAAAGCTGCTCAGGAATGCCCTGGAGGGGCAGCAGCTTTGATGCGGGGAAGGCCAAGACCCTCCCCTCCCTCCTTTGCTGGCACATCAGGCCCAGACCCCACTGCAGGGCGGACCTAGAGTGGGGAGTGGAGGAGACCTCCAGTAGGGCCGAGGGCCCTGGCTAGTGGCTAGCGACTGTCCCTGGCCACCGCAACGTGGACCCCTTGGAATCAGGCCAGTGCTCCGCGGGAGAGCCCTGCGGCCAGTGTCCAGCACATAGGCCCACCTTCTCCGGGCACCCCCGCCCTGCTGTCTCCGGACTCCCTGCCGCCTTGCAGGGCTTGTGTCTGAGGTCTGGTGGCAGCTCATCTGCAGAGGGGCGTCCTGAAGGGTGAGCGGCACAAGTGGAAAACTTCAAGCCAAAGCTCCAGCTACAGATGGACCTGCTCAGCAAAGCCAGACCCTGTCGCCCTGGCCTACAGGGCTGGAAGCTCTTAGCTACCACCCTGGAAACCCGCCCTTCCTCCATTTCTGGCTTCTTCCCCCTATCCCCTCCCCCCCCCACATATTACCCCAGCCCCCTCCCACTTGCTGGTGAGCTTGTTAGCTTCCAACTCCAAGTTCTAGCAGGATATAGAGAATTTTCCAGGCATATGGAAGTAGCCGTAGAGTAGATCGTGGTGCCCACTGACTATTAATGTAGGGTCACTCTTAGGGGCTGAGGACCCTGGTTTACTCAGCTCTTTGTTCTGGGGTGCGCCGATACCTGTGCTTGGGGGCAGCTGGGGCGCTCTGCCAGCAGAGTGGGACCCTGGAGTTTCAGAGGTAAGCCAGGAAGGCTGGGGCAGTGTTTGTGGGGACAGTGCCCTAGTGAAGGCACCGGCCCTTCCGTGTTCCCCCAGCCTGGCAAGTCTGGTGAAGGCCGATTCAGGGCTGCCTGTCCGGATGGCACCGCGGGGGTGATTTGGACAAGACTATAAAGGAACTTAGGAGTGTGGTCTGACCCAGGTGCTGGCGAAGAAGGAAGCCTTTGCCAGTCTTTGGGGATGAAGTGGAGGAACTTAGTCTGGGTGTATGGCTCGGTCAACTATTTCTGGTTTTTTTTTTTTTTTCTTTTTTGGGTCATACCCGGCAATGCTCAGGGGTTACTCCTGGCTTTGCACTCAGGATTTACTCCTGGCAGTGCTCAGGGGACCATATGGGATACTGGGGAATCGAATCCGGGTGGGCCAGGTGCAAGGCAAACTACCCGTTGTGCTATTGCTCAGGCCCCAAGGGCTCTATTTCTTGTGCACAAATAGGGGCACTGCCGGAAAGTAGGAAGTTGGGCAAAGGGGCGCTTACCTGCATGCCCGGCAGCGCTGGTACTCTAAAGACTGCTCTTTCAGCACTGTCAAGAGGCGGCAATTGACACTGGCACTTGTGGGGCTGTGTCTTTATTACATATGTGTATAGGTATGAACACATTTCTGTGTATAGATGTTCATGTGCAGTTGTGTGGCTATGCGTAGTTATATACCTTTGCATGTTTATGTATTTATGTGTATGTGTGTTTACAGATGCTTGTGTGTTTGTGTATGTCCTGAGTGTATTGGTCATTATTCAGTTTATGACCTAAAAGAATAAGGAGAATGCACATAGGTAAAGAGACCAGAAAGAACCAACTTGGTGGCACTCCCTGTAGCCGAGATAGATGGGTGGGTAAGGCCTTGCATGTGGCCTGCCTGGGTCCGATGCCCAGCACTTCATGTAGTCTCCTGAGCACTGTTTGGAACCTCCAAGCATCGCTGATGTGGCCCCAAACCAATAGGAACTGATGTAGTGATCCTAAACCCAAGCCTAGCATGAATGATCCTGGTGTCTGGCCTCCCCATCCAAGCTCTGCTCTCGGGGACCACTGATGATTCAGAACTAGAGGACCACGGGTTGGGTGAGGGCCTCTCCCACTTGCCTAACTGGAGAAGAAACTGGCCAGACAGATCATTGTAGGGCCAGGCCACTTGGCCCTGAAGATGGGAAGGAGATTCCGTCTGTGGGAGATGGAACTTGGACTGTTAAGGGGGAACGGAGCAAGTGCTGTGAGTCCTGTGAAGCTAGGCCTGCACTCGCCTCTGCCTCCAACAGAGAGGTCACCTGGAAACCCGGGGCACTTCTTGGCAATTGTCCGAGTGATGATCTCACTCAGCCTAGCCTGTGTGGGCTTTTTGTTTTGTTTTGAGCCACACTCGGTGATGCTCAGGGGGTTCCTTCTGGCTCTGCACTCAGGAATAACTCCTGGCAGTGCTGGGGGGGACCATATGGGATGCTGGGGATCAAATCTGGGTTGGCCATGTGCAAGGCAAACACCCTACCCACTGTTCTAATACTCTGGACCCTCAGCCCTGCCTATGGTCCAGAGTGAAGCCATGGTACCTATTTCAGAAGGAGCAGAGGAGTGTGTGTGTGTGTGTGTGTGTGTGTGTGGTGTGTGCGTGTGTGCGTTGTGTGTGTCTTGCTGGAGATCCAAGGTCAAAGCAGAGTCAATACAGTCACCAAAAAATAGAGAATTGGTTTCTAGGGTTCCTTGATAATTTTATTTTGTAACTTAAAAAAATTTTTGATGGGGGCCAGGGCTACATCACAGCGAGTAGGGCATTTGCCTTCTTACACGGCCAACCCATGTTGGATCCTGGCATCCCATATGGTCCCCGAGCACCTCTAGGAGTAATTCCTGATTGCAGAGCTAGGAGTAACCCCTGAGCATTGCCAGGTGGACTCAAAAAGAAAAAAACAATTTAGGACTGGAGCGATAGTCCAGTGGGTAGGGCATTTTTCTTGCATGTGATCCACCCGGGTTCAATCCTGGCATCCCATAAGGTTCCCTGAGCACCACCAGGAGTAATTCTTGAGTGCTGAGCCAGGAGTAACCCCTGAGCATCTTCAGGTGTGACCCAAAAAGAAAAATAAATTAAATTAAAAAATTTAAAACTAATTTTATCATTGTGATTCCACATGCAATGAGAGAACGGTGGAGTTGAAGAGATGTGCCTGGAGCCGGAGGTTCTTTATCCTTTCAGTTATTTCTTCGATGCTCTTGAAGGCGTTCCATGCCGCTGTCTTCTCCTCCTGTGCAGCTCAGGTTTTAGGTTGCTCATCATGTTGACTTCTCCACATGCAGGATGCTGGGGGCTATACAGTGCTGGAGATCTAACCTAGGGCCTGTGTTCCATCTCTTGAGCTATACCCTCAGTCGCTTTTCTTTATTCCAAGCTTCCAGCACCGTGGTTGGCAGGAGGAGGCCTTCCCTCGCTCTGCTTTGTTGACAGAGCACATGTAACAGCATTTCTACCTTAGCAAGCAGAACTTGGGCGTCCCAGCCTTGCGTTCGTGACTTCCAGAGTCCTACCCACCAAAAGCACGGTGGAAGAATACCCAACAGATCAACAGAGAACATCATATTTTTAATTAATTAATTAATTAATTAACTAATTTTTTACAGTTACAAAAATGTTCATGTTTGGGTTTCAGCCATACAGTGTTCCAGCACCCATCCCTCCACCAGTGCCCACCTCCCACCACCAATGTCCCTGATACCCTCCCCTCCCCTAGCCTGCCTCCGTGGCAGGTTCTCCATCTCGTTTCTCACTTTTTCTCTCTCTCTTTCTCTCTTCCCTCTCTTACATGTTGTGGATTGTAATAGACTTTCAACAATTATTGGCCCACTGAGAACATTCTTTTAAACGTGGCCTTATGGTTTTGCTTCAAATCTGTTTCCTTTGCTGATTATCAAAAGTGATTTTGTTTTGTTCTGTTCTGTTTTCTGTTGGGTCAACCCCTGAGATGCTCAGGAATTACTCCCTGACTATACTTAAAGATTACTCTTGGCTGGCTCAGGGGATCATGTGGGATGCAGGGAGGGATTGACCCCAGGTCAACATGTGCAGAGCAAGCATCCTGCCCTCTGTGCTGTCTCTGACACCACAAAAAATCATTCTTTAGAAGACATTTTCTCTTGTCTCATTCCTTTTAGAGCTCTTTATGGGTGGCATGTGGTGATGGCATTTGATCTTCACAACCATCTTGAGCAGAAGGTAGGACAGGCTGTTCTGTTATTCCCATTTCCCAGCTGTGTGTGTTGAGGTTAAATACAATCTCAGATGCACACAGCTGGTTTCTCTGGCCCTCGCTGAAGAAGTCTGGTCGGAGAGTGTGTGATTTTCCTTTTTGTCCATCAAATGAGAGGTGGGTCTCAATCTGGTCCACTTACAAATGCTGCTATAAGCCAGACACAGCCCTGCACAGCTCTTCAATTACCAGGGAGAGGCTGTAATTTGGGCAAAGCAGACTGGGTGGGCTTTCTGCTGGAAATCACACTTGTGATTAACTCCACTGTTATCAGACACCATTATGTGTGGGAACTCCAAGCTGTGGGTGACTGCGCCTGCTCCAGTAACTCCGAGCTGTGGGTGACTGCGCCTGCTTCAGATCACTGCATGTGCCCCCAACCCCACCTGCTCCCCAAAGCCCACATCCAAGACCATCCACCCTAGCTCTGCTAAAGCTGACAAACGAAGCCCAGGCCCGTTGGTGTCCCTGGAGACCCCTGCTCGCCCTGCTGCAAGGCAGCCCCTGGATGCGCGTGGTGGCCCTTCTGATCCTGGGCAGCTCTTTGGCCACACAGTAGCTGGCCCTGACACTCTACTTTTCTCACCAGTGCTTCGCTGCAGTGGGAGGAGATTCTAAGGTGCTAGTTTGAGGGGCTTCCCCCGGCTCCCAAAGGGCTTTAGATGGCACAGCTTTGGTGGATAATTATTTCAAGTCTGATTTCTTTCTTTTTTTTTGAAGGGGAAATCCCTTGTGGTGTTCAGGGGCACCTAATGGCTCAGTGCTCTGGGGTCACTCTTGGCAGTGTTCGGGGACACTGTGGTGCTAGGGATCAAACTGGGGGATGCTACGTGCAGTTCCTACACTAAGCCCATTGAGCGTCTCTTTGCCGTCACCTCTGGTTTTCACAGCAAAAAATGCGTGTGTTTTCCTGGGTCTTCCTGGTGTGTCCAGTGATGCATGTCCTCTTCCTGTGTCCTCCCTGGTGTGTCCAGTGACGCATGCCCTCTCTCTTGTCTCTTCCCTGGACTATCCAGTTGGTCTTGGGCAGCTACTTGTGACTATGCTCTTTCATGGTGCTGGAGACTGCTCGGCTGTGACCTTCTGCTCTGTGCTTCTCCTTATCTTTTTTTTTTTTTGGGTCACACCTGGCAATGCTCAGGGGTTACTCCTGCTCTGCACTTGGGCATTACTCCTGGTAGTGCTCTGTGGACCATACGGGATGCGGGATTGAACCAAGGTCACCGTGTACAAGGCAAACGCCTGTCCTGCTGTGCGATCATTCTGGTCTCCTCATGCTTTCTGAAGGAAACAAGCCTTTTTCCTTCCTTTTCTCTGTTGCTGCAATGATGAGCAGTGACTACACATGTTCCATGTGGTGTTTGCACAGGGGTGCAGGGCTTGAATCACAGTGTTTCCACCACATGATCTGCAGAGAGAGGACGTTTGCTACGGAAGCTCCCAGTAATTTTGCTGGGATAGCACCTTCTTATGGGGCGATGCAGGGAACCAAGTTTGCTCCCCCCTTGCTGGGGATCAAACCCGAGTTGGCTACATGCAAGGCAAACTCTACCCTCTGTACTGTCTCTCTGGCCCCCAATCAGTGCACTTTTACTCATATCAAGTTTCGAAAAAGATGAGACCGAGTAAGGATACTTTATCATTTTATCTCTGCAATAAAAGCATGTCCAGAAACTACCTCCCTGCCTCTGAAAATGAGTAACTGTGACTCTTTACCAACTCTAGCTTTGTCTTCATCACAGCCCTCCATAGAAAGTTGATTTCGAGCCCCGATTCTTCTTGGCCACCTCGCCTTCTAACAAAGCCAGCCAGCAGCAAGCACCTCCTTCTGCAGACCTGCCTTCAGCCACCCCAGCCCAGTCAGAGCGCACAGCTGATTCTTCTGATACCCTCATTTTTTTTGTTGTGTGTGTGTGGGGGTTGCGGTGAGGAGGCATATACCCAGCAGAGCTTGGGGTTGCTCTGGGCAGTGCTTGGGGGCCATGCAGTGCCAGGAATTAACCCTGGGGCTCCTGCATGTAAAGCATACTCTGAGCCCCTTGAGGTGTCTCTGGGTCCCTGGGCCCCAGGGGGGGCTTCATGCCTTGCTGCCATGAAGGATAAACCGTGAAGGATAAGCCGCTGCTCAATCCCAGTGTGCTCTGTGGTCTTGTGGGAGGGTGTGGGTAGGGTCCCTGTCCAGGGTCCCTGTTGATGAACGGTGAAGACCCTACATAGACGGGAGCATCAAGCTCTTCCCATTTCAGTGTTTTTGTTTCTGGCTTTTTTTTTTTTTTTTTTGGTCGGGAAAGATGCACAACCAGCAGTGCTCCGGGCTTCCTCCTGGCTCTGAGCTCACTTGGGAGACCATATAGGGTGCTGCGAATCAGTCTGGGGTCAGCCACATGCAAGGCAAGCGCCCTCCCCACTGTTCTATGACTCTAGCCAAGCTTTTCCTATTTCAGAGCCTGGGTGGTACCATGGGACCTCCAATGTAGGAGCTTGGAATGAGAAATCTGCACCGTCTAGTGTTCTAACCCTTCAAGCCACTCCCAAATGGGACAGGACCTGAGTCCAGCTCTGTTCCAGTGGCCTGGTCTCTGTGCTGAGCTCTGAACTCTGTGGATGCTCAGAAATCTCCCCACACTAGCTGCCTGTTTGCCAAGAGGAGCTCAGGATCTCGTGTGGTCATGCTCAGATGTGTGGCAGCCCACCGCCACCCTCAGCCCTCTGAGTGACTGCCTCCTGGCCCAGCCTCTGGTGCCTGGCACACGGAGGATGCCATGTGTACTGTTGGCACGGACAGCGGAGTCCCTTTCCCGGAATTGTCCTTTGTTCCTGCTGGTGTCTCCGCGGCAGCGTGCGGGAGCCTGGCTGAGATGGCAGGAGAGGACCCGCCCCTCTCCCAGCCCACTCTCATGTTCCCGATGACCCTTAACTGGGCCTGTTGAGAGCGTGTGACTCTGACGTGGGCGTCACCCCTTTCCTACTGGCAGGGGACTATGCTCTGTTGAGCATTTCTATTCATTTCCTGGAGCCTCATTAGAAGCCCTATGAGGGGGCTTTTCTGGTCCCCATTTTAGAGACATACTAACAGAGATGGGAGGTGATACTAAATGGTAGGGTGGCAGTGCCAAAGTGTTATTCCATCACCTAGACGTTCTGCTTCTCCCAGCATCTGGCTGTCCAGATCACTGAAGACTACAAGCCGTGTGGAGACAAGACACCTCCCCCCCATCCCGACTCCAGACTGGGGATGGACCCCCAAAGGCTGCCACTGCTGTGGGCTGGTGGCTCCATGGAAGCCAGCTCCCGCACCCAGGCCATGCCCTTTGCAGGGCAACCTTCAGCCATCCTGGTGGTGGGAGAGTCTAAAGGCCTGACTCTTGCCCCCACCAGGCGCAACTAGGAAGAACCACCTGAATTCAGGGGTCGCAGTGACGTCAGCTGAGGCCTTGTCCTTGCCGCCTTTGCTCTCTGCCCAACCTGCTGGGCTTATCTCCTGGGATGCTCATCTTCAGGCTCTCTAGGCTCGCCTGCACACATTCCCTCCTCCCAGCATGCTGTGTGGGCTCCCCAGCCTGCCAGACTGTACAGGGGGTTAACCCATAGCTTCAGTAAAGGAGTCGCAATCTCCAGCATGGGGGTGGCCCCATCGGGAGGCAGGTACCCCCTGTCCCCTGTGTCGGCCACCAGACAAAGCTCTGTGTCTTTTTTTTTTTTTTTGGGGTCACAGCCGGCAATGCTCAGGTATGACCATTAAGGATTTTAGTCCTTCTTCGTTTTGGCAGCCTCGTTTGGCCCTGAGATTTTATCAGCTTCTCCTTGCTCGTCCTTCTTAGTGCTGCTGTATTTAGGGCTCTTTCAGGGTCAGGGGATAAACATTGTTTTTACTGGTTTTGGCATATTGAATACATGTCGGACAACTTGTCAGGCTCTGCCGAGCTCGCTTGTCCTAAGGTGAGCTCAGGGGGACAGATACACAGAAACACATACATAGACAGAAATACAGACACACAGACAAACCCAGATACACGCATATACACAGACACACATAGACACACACACAAACACACAGACGCCTGCGTGCATGCGCACACACACACACACAGACACTTGTTAGGTGGACTCAGTTCTGTAGGGAAGAATTTCAGGACTTGTTTTCATTGGCTTTTTTCTATTCTCATATTTTTGGATTTTGGGCCAGACCCAGCAATGCTCAGGGCTTATTCCTGACTTGGCACTCAAGGATCACTTGTAGTGGGGCTCAGGGGCCATATGTAGTGCCAGGAACCAAATCCAGGCCGTCCGCATGTGTCCAGTGGGTAAGACATTCACCTTATCCATTGTGCTATCTCTCTGGTCCTCTGTTCCTTTATACTCCACATATGAGTGGCAGCACCAGCTAGTATTTGTTTTTTCCTCTGCCTTATTTCTCTCAACACGGCACCTCCAGGCTCTGCCAAAGTTGTGATTAAGGGGCTGGAGCGATAGTATACAGCAGGGAGAGCATTTGCCTTGCATGCAGCTGAGCCAGGTTCAATCCCAAGCATCCCTTATGGTACCCCCGAGCACCACCAGGAGTAATTCCTGAGTGCAGAGCCAGGAGTAACCCTTGAGCATTGCTGGGTGTGATCTAAAAATGCAAAAAACAACACAAACCAACACAAACCCCCAAGTTGTGGTTAAATGCAAGATTCACCTTTCCTCAAAGCACAGTAGAATTGTTGTGTGTATCAGAGTTTGTGCCTCTTCTGTTGCTGGGTTGAGTTGTTTGCATATCTTAGCTATTGTAAATAGAGTTGTTAAACACAGAAGTGCAAATGTCTTTCTGATGAATGTTTTTGTGGTTTTATTTTGGTGGGCAGGTGGGGTATTGGTCACACCTATTGGTACTCAGAGATTGTTCCTAACTCAGTGCTCTATGGTTACTTGTGGTGGTACTCGGGAGACCAAATATGGTCCTGGGGATTGAACCAAGGTCAGCCACAGATAAGACTTATGTCCTAACTGAAATAGGGTCAGAAGCATGCAAGACAAGTGCCTTAACCTGTGTACTGCCTCTCTGTCCCACCCTTTCCCAACAAAATAGTCTCCAAGCTGTAAACCTCTCTGACCTTATGTGTGTGGGTATGTGTGTGGTTTTGGGGGCCACACCCAGCAATACTCAGGGCTTACTCCTAGGTCTACACTCAGAAATCACTTCTGGCAGTCTCAGGGGACCATATAGGGTGCTGGGGATCAAATCCAGGTTGATTGGGTGCAAGGCAAGTGCCCTACCTGCTTGGGGCCCCTATTTTGGGGATTTAGGAATAGATACTAAAAAGTAGAATCATTGGATCATAAAAAGTACTATTTCTCTTTTTTTTTGGGGGTGGGGGTCACACCCAGCGACGCTCAGGGGTTACTCCCTGGCTCTGCACTCAGGAATCAATCCTGGCAGTGCTCAGGGGACCATATGGGATGCCGGTGATCAAACCTGGGCCAGCACAGGCCGGCCGCGTGCAAGGCAAATGCCCTACCCTCTGGGCTATCACTCTGGCCCCAAAACTACTATTTCTAATTTTGTCTAATTATTCTAGATAAAACATTCTCCCCACTTCCTGGATTAAGTGGCTGATTTTTTTTTTAAGTTTTAATTTATTTGTTTATTTATTTTGCTTTTTGGGTCATACCTGGCATGCTCAGGAATTACTCCTGGCAATGCTTGGGTGACCATATGGGATGCCAGGGATCAAACCTGGGTTGACTGCAAGGCAAACACCCTACCTGCTGTGCTATTGCCCCTTTTTTTTTAAGCTTTTGAGCAGTCTTCATACTGTGTCCAAAAAAGGCAGAGCCAGACGTTTCCACTTATGATGGAAGGGATTTTTTCCCCTCACTCCATCTCCTCCATCAGTGGTTTCCATCTTTTGCTGATGGTGTGTTAAGGGCTTACTCCTGGCTCTTTGCTCAGGGATCACTCCTGGTTGTGCTCAGGAGACCATATGTGGACAGGGGATTGAACCTGGCTCAGCTGCATGCAAGGAAAGTGCCCTGCTCACTGTGCTAAGTCTCTGGCCCCTGTTTGCACTCGTTTTACAGAGACCAATATCTCTGGTGTGAGGTAATAATGCATTGTCATTTTGGTCTGAATTTCCCTGCTAATCAGTGATGACAAACACTTTATCATGCCACGGGGCCGTCTGTAAAATCTTCTTTAGGTTAAACATCTGCTTAGTCCCTCTCCCTATTTTTCCATGGGGCTGTTGAACTTTTTGTGTGTGTGTGTGCTTTACGTATTATGTCTGCCAGCCATGGCAGATACATGTGCATGGTTATTTTCTTCCTTTCAGAAGCCTGTCTTTTGATTTAGAACACCAAAATAGCGTGAACTTTATATTGTAATGAAAGGAGTAAATTTACTTTCATTTATATTGCATGAAAGTAATAGAGTCAGGGGCCAGGGATGTGACTTAAAGTGGTAGAGCACTCACCTAGCATGTATGAGTCCCCTGAATTTCATCTCTGGTCCTCACATTCACCCCAATCACCAGGTGTGACCCGGTGGCCCCCGAGCACTGAAGCCTGAGCATCTCTGGGCTGTATAGGGCTGAGCTTGGCTGGGAATGACCCTTCCCAGGATCCCCAGCCTGGGATTATGGTATGTGTTTTTATTGATTGATTGATTTTTATATTAATTTTTTAAAATTAATACACCATTATTTATTAATTTATTCATAGTTGAGTTCATGGCATACTGTTCTCAACACCAGTGTCCACTTCCCACCACCAGTGTCCACTTCCCACCACCAGAGTCCCTAGGTTTCCTTCTACCACCACCCCAGCCTGCCCCTTTCACAGGCACAGTTTGAATTTGGTTATTGAAGCTGATCTACGTTGAGTGTTGTTGATTCTGCGGTTTGGGTATTTCACTCCACCACTCTCCAACATAACGAGGTCCTTGACCCCTGGCCCTCTTACTTCCTGTCCACTTCTTGCTATCCCATCCATTTATTTCTCTGTCCTTCTCCTTCTTATATTCTGGGGCCAAGGTTAATCCAGATCACCCCTCCACCCCCTATTTCATACCTTGTCTCATCCAGTTTTGTAGAGCACAGATAAGTGAGATGATCCTGTATTTGTCCTTCATTTGGCTGGTACATGCTTTTAAAACATTGTAAAGTGGTTGGTCGAAATTTTTTCTCCCCTCCTACCCCCTCAAAAAGGTCTAAATGCATGTTTAGTACTTAAGCCCAACTTCCCCTCTTTTTAGTTTTTGGACTATACCCTGGGGCGCTTAGTTCTACTCCCAACTGTGTGCTTGGGGGTTGGGTGGGGGTCACTCCCAGCAATGATCAGGGGGCAGTGTGATTCCAGAAACTAAACTAGGATCAGAGCAGTCAAGACAAGTTCCTTAACCTGTGCACTACCCCTCTGTCTCAACCCTTTCTTAACAAAATAGTCTTCAGACTAGAGAGACAACTGGTCCAAGTTAATTTACATATTATAATGCTCTGGGGTCTCTCAGCCGTGCTTATGAGGCCCAGGAGCTCCTTTCATAATTCTTAGCAAACCAGGCTGGTGATTACGCACAAAGGTTTGGAGACGTGGTTCTGTGACGCCTCTGAGCATTGCCTGGTGCTCAGAGTTCCCAGGGCTGTACCTGGTAATGTTGGGGGACCAGGTAGTACCTGGGTCCCTGGCTCTCTCTCTCTCTCTCTCTCTCTCTCTCTCTCTCTCTCTTTCTCCCTCTCTCTCTCTCATTCTCTCCTAGTTTTGGGGACATACCAAGTGGTGATCAGGGCTTACTTCTGACTCTGTTCTCAGGGATCACTTTCTAGTTATGCCCTGGGGACCAGACGTGATGCCAAGGATTGAACCAGGGTCTGCCACATGCACGGCAAGTGACTTACTTGCCGTATTATCACTCAGCACCCAAACTGGGCTGTCTCTCCAACCCCTGGTATTCAAGGTAAGGATGCCTGCACTTATAGTCTAACCTCTAGGACAAGTCATTCTGCTGACTCAGCTTGTGTCCTCAGTGTGGGAATGAAGATGTGATTGCCCAGTGTGACAAGCGCATCGTGAGTTTCCTTCCCAACCTCACCCTCTGTGCTGGGAGCCTGGGAGGAATGAGCATAATATTTCTATACTTTAAGAAATATTATGCTTAATATTATTATGCATAATATTTCTATATTTTAAGAGTTCTCCATTTCTTAGGGAAGTGGCTAAACACCAGTCATGGTATAAAAATAAGATAATGATGGAAGTTTTGAGGGTCCAGACTGGGCTTAAAGTAAACATTGAATGGAAAAGAGGATACTATTATAACGTGTATAAAGTATATAAAATATAAAGTAAATATTGAATGGAAAAGAAGATAAACATTTCACTGCTGTCCTAAATTCAATGAAAATTATGAGCAACTGAATGAGACTTTTGGCACCCAGAGGAACAGGAGTTGGGTGTTTGTTCATTGTACCCACCGCAGGCAGGCCACTAGCTGGAGCCTCATGGCGCGGGGCTGCCCAGACCTTCATGACATTAATTTTTGGGCGTGATGTATGTGGAAGTGGTTGGTGGGTTCATCTTCCTCTTGTTACTCTCGAAGGTCTTGAGAGTTGTTGTGTCTTCGTTTTGTTTTTGGGCCATGCCCAGCGGTGCTCAGGGTTGGGGATCACTGTAGGCAGTGCTCAGGGATCCACATGTGGTGTCGGGGGCAGAACCGGGGCTGGCTGCACGTAAGGCCAGCTCTTAATCCTGGACTACCTATCCATGCCTAAGAGTGTTTTCCTTAAGAGCCCTGAAGCTCAGAGGACTGGAGAGCATGCATGGTCCCTCAACACTCCTGGGGAGCACTGCACTACTCTGGGAGCAGCCTTTAAACCCCAAGGATCCAGGCCTTCAAACCACACCAAAACAAAACCCCCAAATCAGTTATTGTCCTAAAGCGTTTTACCTTTCCTTTCTCCCAGATGTGTAATGTCCCTTGTCCCTTATGCCCTTGCTGCGTCCTGGATGAGGTCCAGTCATTTCTCTTTCATTATTTCCCAGAAAACTTTCACATATTGTCCAATTGGTTCCCTGCTAAGGAGACCTTCAAAGAGGCCTGGGGGCGGGGGTGTTGGAGGGGATATAAATTGGTGCAGCATTTTTAGGAAGTGCTTTAGTGATTCCTCCAGAAGCTAGTACCGAGCTGCCTTCTTCTTCTTCTTCTTCTTCTTTTTTTTTTTTTTTTTTTTGGGTCACACCCGGCAATGCTCAGGGTTACTCCTGGCTCTGCACTCAGGAATTACTCCTGGTGGTGCTCGGGGGGACCATATGGGATGCCGGGATCAAACCCGGGCTGGCATAGGCCGGCCGCGTGCAAGGCGAGCGCCCTACCCGCTGGGCTAGTTGCTCCAGCCCCCTGAGCTCTCTTCTGATCCAGTGTTCACATATCCACTTTTGGGTGTGTGTCTGAGTACAGGAGAACAAGAGCACAATAGGGCTCGTTCCCTTGCAGTGTTATTGCGACTATCATGACAACGTCATGACAATGCTATTATTAGAGCATCAATCACAAGAACCGGAAGCCACAGGAGTGTTCATTGATAGATGACCACGTGACAAAGGCGATGTGGTAATTTTCAGAATGGAGTTATGCTCAGCTACAAAAAGGATGACTTTTTGCCATTGACAGCAGCATGGCAGGAGCTCTAGGGGCTGGGGTGAAGTGCAGTAAGAGAGAAGGAAAAGACAAGTGTCAGATAGTTCGCCTGTGCTATACAGGCGGCAGCACTGAGGATCAGGCAAAGCACCATAGAAAGACAAAGCAGTGGACACTGACCATAGAACTAAGGCTGCAGAGGGCAAGGGAGGCAGGGAAACAGTGGACACTGGCCATAGAACTAAGGCTGTTGAGGTCAAGGGAGGCAGGGAGGAAGGTAGTTGCAGAGGCGTAGAGAGGTGGTAAGACATAAAGATGGTAGGTAAATTTTAAAATTAAATTTAAACAACAAGTTGGACTGGAGCGATAGCCCAGCGGATAATGCGTTTGCCTTGCACATGGCTGGCCTGTGCCGGCCCGATTCGATCCCGGCATCCTATATGGTCCCCCAACCACAGCCAGGAGTGGTTCCTGAGTGCAGAGCCAGGAGTAACTCCTGAGCGTCGCCCGAGTGTGACCCAAAAAGCCAAATAAATAAATAAATAAATAAAAAGAAAGAACAAGTGACTTAAAAACACCCAAACTGAGACAAGGCAGAGGTCTGGTGTCTGCCTCGCGCTACCGGTTCCCACTCTGGGACTTCTTCCTCTCTCGAGCAGTCGGTGTCATGCACGTCTGCACAATCCTCCCCCTCGCGGCCTCTGATCCTGTGAGGGCCCGTGAGGGTCTTCCTCATCCCATCCGGAGAGGATGGAGCTTCTTGGCTTGGGCTGGCTTCACTTAGCTCCAACGGCCATTTCCGCATGTCCCCCTCTCAGCCTGGCCCAGTCTCCCGGTCTCCCATGTGGGACATGGAGCAGAGCAGGAAGGTCAGGCCTAGTGGTCTGAGAAACTTCTGGGGCCATTGGGGAGAAGACGGACTTACGGAGTCCGCTTTCTTCGGCTCTTTACCAAGGTTTGGTCAATTTAGCTTCAAATATTAAGCCGAATCTAGTTAGCTATGTTGGGGGGAGCAGCATTTTTTTTTCTTACTGTGAGAATAAATGGATTCACTTCCTTTTCTTTCCAAGGAGGGTCATAAATCAAGAGGGCAAACACCCTTACATGACTCAGAACCAGAGAACTTGGCCTCTGTCCCCTATGGGCAAACGAAAGCATCCTCCAAAATGTTAGTGAGTCTAGTTCTGTTCAGTGGCCACCCCTGTGTACAGCTGCCGTGTGTGTGTGTGTGTGTGTGTGTGTGTGTGTGTTAATGCGTGTGTGATGCTGCCTACGTGTGGCCATGTTCTCCCCATCTGCATCCAGACGGCGCCTGACACAGCACAGAGCTTGGTGCACAGGAAGACCTTGTGTCACTCTGGGGTGTTTTATAATTTGTTTGTTGTGGGGCCACATTCCATGGTGCTCAGGGCTTGCTCCTGATTTTGTGCGAGAGATCACTCCTCGCAGGACTTGGGGACACATGCTATGCTGGAGATGGAGCTGGGGGTGGGGGGCGTGGGAGGAGGTAAGCCACCGGCAAGGCAAGTGCTACCACGGCTCCTGCGAGCACTTCACTATCGCTTCCAGCCCTATGGGATGGTTTCTCCTGAGTGGGGTGCCATGGTCCCCCCCAAACCCTATGTGATAGTCAATGTGTGTTGGTGAGAGAATTAGATTTAGGTAGGACCCCGAGGATGGGATTCCTCCTTGAGAGGAAGAGAGAAGGAGAAAGAAGAGGAGGAGGGAAGAGGAAGAGGAGGAAGGAGGAAGAAAAGAGGAGGAGGAGGGACAGAGAGGAGGAGGGAAGAGGGAGGAGGAGGAGGGAGAAGAGAAGGAGGAGGGGGGGAGGAGGAGGAGGAGGAGGAGGAGGACAGAAGGAGGAGGAGGAGGAGAGGAGGAGGAGGAGGAGGAGGGAGAAGGAAGAGGAGATCAGAGCTGGTCCTCTCTTCTCTGGGGGCCCACAGTGAGAGGGGTCCCCTGCTTAGGAGCTGATGGGGTCAGATGCACCCAGACCCTGCATGTGGCTGCTGGGCCAGTTTGCCGCCCCTCCTTCTCCCTGGGCTGGCTGAGACTAGGCCCTCGGCTGCCCGGCCTGCTCTGGAGGTGGACGTGGTGTCTGGCGTAGACATGCAGTTTAGCCTCCACATGTAATTAGAGTGAATCGCGTGGGCAGCCAGGCCCAGGCAGGGCCCGCACTCAGGTATGTCTGTCTGTGGTCAGGCCTGGCCTTGTCTGGCCCGGGATGGGGGTGGGGTGGGGTTCAGCTGAACTGGGATTCCTCTATTCCCCTGGGGCTCTTCACGCTTAGGGCTCAGCCTCTAAGGGATGCTGGGCTTAGGGACAGACAGTTCTGGGCCCTGAGCCTCAGAACCCCCC
Organism: Cryptotis parvus; assembly: GCA_021461705.1. Classification (NCBI taxonomy): domain Eukaryota; kingdom Metazoa; phylum Chordata; class Mammalia; order Eulipotyphla; family Soricidae; genus Cryptotis; species Cryptotis parvus. The sequence continues at coordinate 34,312 of JAJIBD010032605.1, read as the reverse complement.
CCCACACACACACACACAGTGCCTCTGAGCTATTGGCTCGCTCTCCTGCACCAAGCTATGGAACTGGATTCCTCTGAGCCGTTGGCTCGCTCTCCTGCACCAACCTATAGAACTGGATTCCTCTGAGCCGTTGGCTCGCTCTCCTGCACCAACCTATAGAACTGGATTCCTCTGAGCTGTTGGCTCGCTCTCCTGCACCAAGCTATGGAACTGAATTCCTCCTGAGCTATTGGCTCGCCTCTCCTGCACGGACCTATGGAACTGGATTTCTCTGAGCTGTTGGCTCACTCTCCTGCACCAACCTATGGAAGTGGATTCCTCTGAGCTATTGACTCTCTCCTGCACCAAGCTATGGAACTGGATTCTTCTGAGCTGTCGGCTTGCTCTCTTGCACCAACCTATGGAACTGGATTTCCTTTTTTTTTTTTTTTTGCTTTGTGGGTCACACCCGGCAATGCTCAATGCTCAGGAGTTGTTCCTGGCTCTGTACTCAGGAATTACTCCTGGCAGTGCTCGGGGACCATATGGGAGCAGAGATCAAACCTGGGTCGGTCCTACCTACTGTACTATCACTACCCAGGGATCAAACCCGGTCGTCCTACCTACTGTACTATCACTACGGCTCCTCCCTGCATGCTTCTTACTCACCCTGGGCCCAACCTGGCAGTCTCTACCTGCACCCACTTCCAGTCCCCTGCTGGGCTTCTGCACCCAGAGAGTCCCTCCAGCCCCTTCATCTGAGGTGTCATGGACTTCATCAGAGTGGGTCAGCCCCTTCCAGATGTCCAGGATGTGTCAGCAGACAGGCTACCCTTGAAAATGGCTCTCACCATCAATGGCAGGTGAGGGAGTTCCAACAGCACCCTATGCACCAGCCTGCTCCTGTGTGCTGTACAGAGAGAAGAGACAGAGGCTGGCCGGGAACAAAGGCCCGCTCCAGGTCCCCCTATCCAGACAGGAGCACCTGGGTCCAGAGATTTCTGGGCAGGAGAAAGGATGCACAGTGGTGGCCACTGAGGCAGGATCGATGGCTGGGCTGGGCACAGGCTGGTTTCAGGGGGCAGCTCAGAGGACCCCCAGCAGCCTCAGCAGCGACTCCTGGCTGGCCTCGTCTGCTCAACACCTTGGCTTGACATCTGGGTCCAGGCAGGGAAGATGCAGGGAGGACACATAGAGTCTGTCCCCATCTCCCCAGAGGGGACTGTGGCCCGGGCACTCAGGGGCCTGCAAAATATGATGGCAGAAATGAGAAAGAGGCCACACTGTTGGGAGTGAGAGTGGAGCCATGGGCTGCCCCAGAAAATGGGGTCCAGGCTCAACTATTCTGTCCAGCTGCTCTGTCCAGCTGGGCCCTGCAGGCTGGGGCCCAACCCTTAGCACCGCAGCTTCCTGTGTGAAGGCTGAAGACTGGCGCAGGGTTGCAGACACTGTCTTGTCTCCACTTTTTCTTCCCTCTCCCGCTCACCCCTCTTTCCCGCCTCCTTTCCTGCCTCCCTCCCTCCTCTCTCATGGCACAGTAGAGCAAGCCAAAGCAAGACCCATCTTTTTCACTCTGTTCTCCGAGGACAGAACTGGTAGGTCAAGGGAAAACCCAGTGACTGCGCGCTTTGTCTTGGTGAGTTACCCCCTGATCTATCTGTTGAGAAACCACCTCCAGCAAGCTCCTAACAAATGCACGGGCTGTAAGTAGGGACTCCTCGCGGTGATTCACTCTCCCAGGGGGCAGATAGGCCGTTTATCTCTCAGCAAAGCACACGCAGACTCACCCTCGCGGAGCCCCAGAACAATGGCTGCCAGTGTCCCGGCTGTCCCGTGAGAAAGGAGACGCCTGCCAGGGCCTGGGCGCTGACCCCCACGAGGAATGAGTCTTTGGGAAGACGCTGCCATCACAGGCGTCGGGAGGTGTGCACTTGTGGCCAGGGGCCCTCCTTTTCCTGCCCTGCTCTGAGCTCTTCACACTGCTGCATGGTGCAGGGACCTGCGGTGTCCACTGCCGCCCTCAGGGGCCTCAGGGGCCATTACAGGGACCCCTGAGAGCGGGGGACAGACACAGGGAGCTTGTCCCCCGTGGGAGCTGACACCCCCCCCCCGCTGGTCTCATGGGAGAAGGCGACACAGGGCCCCCTGCTGGGGTACCAGCCCCATGAGCCCAACCTTGTTCCACCTGCCCTGGCCAGGGCCCACTGCTCTGAGCACTGCAGGGTGCAGTGACCCTGAGGGAGCAGTTAGGGCTGAGCCAGGAGCCCGCCTGCCCCAAGTCACAGCATCTCTGGCACAAGTCGCTGCTTCGTCACCTGGGCCATTCTCCTTCTCTTCTCTCGCTTCTCCCGAACTGCGGAGACCCCATTTTTCAGATTGCGGTGAGGGAGGAGGCGAGTGGTACTCCCTGTTCTGGAAAATAAGAACAAAGGGACCAGGAGAGTCTGCGAAGGTGGTGCTGTTCCCATCTGTCTTGGTGTGAGTGAACCATGTGTGGAGAAGACGGAACCCCAAATCCAGGGCACTGGGGCCCCTGGCCATGTCCCCAGATGGTGTGACAAGGCGACCTTTGTGAGTGAGAGGCACACTGCTTAGGACTGAGGGCCATTGTCCTGCAGGCAAGCAGCTCCAACCCTAGTCCGGGTCTCAAATGTCCAGGGGGAGGCAAGCATGAGCCAAACTCTAGGGGTCTCGCAGCCTGCAGGTCCTTTTCCTTTTGGGCTGGAGACCCTCCACTGTACCCAAACAGGTTCCTTTCAATCTTTTCTCCAGCTCCTTGTGTCTGAGTCTCCATTTCCACTTCTATGTCCCCTGGCTCCGGGGCCAGCCTGGGAATCAGCACCGTTGCACTCTGTGTGTGTGTGTGTGTGTGTGTGTTTGTATGTGTGTCTGTGTGTCTGTGTGTGATATCGGGTCAGCCCGGGGTCTCCACCACGTCTGTCTTTCCACCCGCTCCTGTGGTGGGAGGCTGCAGAGGAGGTGGCGGGCCCCGGATCCCTGCAGAGTGGAGGGGTTGCTCTTGGATCCCCTCTGGAGGACTGGGCGAGTCTGAAGCTGGCTGGGTGCCCCAACGCATTTCTCCCACTACCACCATTGTCTATGGCGGGCCTTTTGATGTACCTGGTGGCCCTCCGCCTGGCATCAGGACAGCTGTAGCAGGGAGTGGGCACTTGGCAAGGGCTTTGCAAGTGGCCGGGCACCCTGGCCTCTGAAATCTTGCCAGTCTTCCTTCAGTTCTGGGTGGGACTCGCGTGCCAGGATGGCACAGTCACGTGGGGATCTCAGTGACTCCCAGGACGGGGCCCCTCCAGGACCGTGCACATGTGCAGGTCATGGGAAAGTGCTCAGCACTGCCAGGAAATGGGCCCTTACGTCCAAAGAGACAAGGGTGAAGCTTTAGCTCATTTATTGCCAAGGGAAACACATCAGACATCTGGAAGCCCAGAGCTGGGCCATACCCTGAGTGACCCCTAGCTTCAGCCTCGAACTGTGGGCGATCAGGGCATGTAGCGAGGCACCTCTGGATGCTTTCTTTGTTTTCGGTTTTTTTTAGCCCCCCACGACTGAGTTCAGGGCACTCCCTGCCTGGTACTTGCGCGTTACTCCTGTCAGTGCCTAGGGTCCAGGCCTCGAGCGGTGAGCTTGTGCCCATCGTGGCTCTGTCTCTCTGGCCCAGCAGGAGATGTGGGTGGTGGGCATTGCCTATCTGAGGGTGAGAGACCCATGAGATCTCTGCCCTGCCCCCAAACTGCTCCAAAACAATCACATTGATCCACAGAAATGGGGTGGGAGAGACAGCTATAGCACAGAGGGGAGGGCATTTGCCTTTCACGCAGATAACCTGGGTTTAATTCCCGGCACCCCAGATGGTCCCCTGAGCACCACCAGGATTAATTCCTGAGTGCAGAGCCAGGAATAACCTCTGAGCATCATCAGGTGTGAACCAAAAAGCTAAACAAAAATGGTGGGGAGAGATCTTTCTCTCCCAGGAGAGCTGAGGCAGGGGGGCACAGGGGCATGGGGTAGGATGGGGGAGACTCCTTGGGCTCCCAATTGCCCTCTGAGTGCTCAGCGAGGTCAGAGACAAACCTCACCAGGTCCACTGCTCTGCCCGCTTGGCCTCCCTCCCCTCTCCGCCTGCCCTTGTCCCCTTTCTCCTTCTTCCTCTCCCCATCTGCCTTCCTCTCCTGTTTCTCCTCCTCCTTCTCCTCCCCTTTTCCTCTCTCCCTCCTCCCCTTTCCTCCTCCTTTTTTCCTTCCCTCCTCTCTCCTTCTCTCCTGTCCCTCCTCCTTTTTCTTACAATGATTTGATTTTTTCTGGGGGGTGCGTGTCTGGCTGAGAGGAGGCACAGTTGCATGTTGGTGCCCTGGGTTTGATCCCGGTCCTGCAAAAAGAAAAAACATTATTATGAAGATGTTTAACCATCAACAGATGGAACCAATGATGCAATAAATCCCCTAGACCCATCACCTAGACTTAACAACTCTCACCTTGTTGGAGTTCCTTCACCTATGTCTCTGCTGAAGTATTTCAAAGCAAATATTTGGTTGACATTATTTTACCTAAATAATGCACATGTGAAAAAATACGAGTTTTCAGCATAGCCAGAGTGTCATCGTCACAGCCACTGGAATTTATTCCCTGCGTGTTGCCCATCCCCCAGTCTGTATCCATTTCAACGCCTGATCCTTTCCCCCTGGTCTTTCATTTTAATACGGAGTAGCTGGTTTCTAACCAGGTCTCAGATGTGACCAGCCTTATAAAGCAGCAGCTGCCAACACGGCGTCAAGCCACGGAGCCCTCCCGAGCCTGGCACCCACCCCCCACCATGCAACTGATCCCTTTTGCCAGGTTTGTCTCCCGTCTATAATCACTGTTTTGCTCTCCTGCCTAAGAGTTTGTTCTTGTGTTGATTGTTCACGGGTTTTTGTTTCTTCACCTACCCACACAGTGGAACCAGAGACCAGCTTCATCTCTATTGGGCAGGCATGTTTTGTTAGACGGCTTTACAGACACCTGACTGAAGCCAGATCTGAGGCATTAGTCTGTCGCGTCTCCCAGGGTTCCTTCATTTTCATTTGGTGTTTTTGTTGAGTTGTCCTGGCGCTCACACACTTTAGCTGTGTGTAAGTAAAAGAGCTGCCCTCCTCCCCTCACCATACTCACTGAACGCAGGTGGCTCTGGGAGTTGAACTCGTGGCTCCCAATCACAAGGCAGCACTTTCTATTTTTGATTTTTTGGGTCAGACCCAGCAATCCTCTCCTACCTCTGCACTCAGGAATTACTCCTGGAGGTGCTCAGGGGACCGTATGGGATGGCGGAGATCAAACCTGGGTCAGCCATATGAAAGGCAAATGCCTACTATTGCTTGGGCCCCTTTATTTAAAAAGCATCTTTGAAAAATATTTATTTTTTTTATTGAATTACCATGAGATACAGATACAAAACTGTTCATAAGTGGGTTCCAATCATACAATTTTCAATACCCATCTCTCCAGTGCACATTTCCCATCACCAATGTCCCCAGTTTTCTCCTACCACCCCTCACCCCCGTGTCCCTCTCTCTCTCTGTCTCTCTCTCTCTGTCTCTGTTCTCTCTGTCTCTCTCTCCTCTTTCTCTCTCTCCTTCTGGACGATCTAGTTTGCAATATAGGCACTGAAAGCTCATGTATAAGGCAACAACTTTAGTGACCGGCCCATCTTCCAGACCCAATATGGTCCCTCTCTGTTTTTTTTTTTTTTTTTGGGTCACACCTGGCTATGCTCAGGGGCTACACCTGGCTCTGCACTCAGGAATTACTCCTGGCGGTGCTTGGGGGAACATATGGGATGCTGGGGATCGAACCGGCTCAGGGGCTGGCCAGGCAAGGCAAACGCCCTACCCGCTGGGCTATCACTCCGGCCCTGGTCTCTCTTTTCTTAGTTTCTGTATTTTGGAGCCATGCCTTGTGGTGTTCAGGGCTAACTCCCTGGCTCTGCACTATGGGATCACTCCTGGCCTGCTCAGGGGGACCATGTGGGGTGCAGGGGATCGAACTCAGGTTGGCTGCGTAAGGCAAGAGCCTCCCCCTGAAAGAATCTCTCCAGCCCCTCTTAGGTCTCTCTTAAACCAAGATGACCCCATGCTCCCGGGAAGAGAGACAGTTACACCCATGTCAGACTCAGGCTCAGATTGTCGGGATGAGGGTACTGGGAGAGTCCCGCTTTGTCCTCCCTGGGTCTGATGGTCCCTGCAAGTGACATATGGAAGAGATGTAGGATGGGGAGGGGAGCCCGTGTCTTTTATAATTTTTTTGGTGGGGTCACACCTGGAAATGCTCAAGGGTTACTCCTGGCAGTGTTCAGGGAACCATATGGGATGTCGGGGGATCTAACTCTAGGTCGACCTGCGTGGAAAGCAAATGCCTTACCCGCTGTGCTATCGCTCCAAATTGTCTCTCCCCAAGAAGACAAGGGGAACTTGTCTTCTTGGGGGAGCTCTGGGGGCAGGGTCTAGAGTGAGATGAAAGGCTTTGAGAAGATGAAAGGCCTTGAGACCCCCATGGTCTGTCAGGCCCCGAGGGGGCTCAGAAAGACTGGCAGATGAGGCAAGTGGCTCCAAGCCAGTCCTGGCTCTCCCTGGACACCGCTGAGCTCCTCTGTGCCAGGGATGGCAGCCCTGTAGCTGTGTCCTCACACCCCGACCTGTGCATGGGGTCCCCGCCATCTCCTTACTGAGCTCCTGGAGGCCCCATGAAGAGCTGGGATGAGAGTCTTGCTGATTAGACAGCCATGGCTCTACTCCTGGTAAGCCGCAGGCAGGGAAGGCTCAGAGAGTCCACTGTGAAGTGTGAGCTCCAGGTCAACTAAGGCTGAGAGAGACTCCCTGGGAATGCCTCGTTCCACAGAACACCCACATACATGCTCTCACAAAACACTTTCAGCAGGCAGAGACACACACACAGAAACATGCACATGGGCACCAAACACACACAAATACATACATGCACCAGACACATAGTCACACAGACATCCATGCAAACATACTCAAAACACACATGCACGCTACAGAGTAGGCATCTGTGTATGCAGACACGCATACATAAACACACATGCACGTGATTGTGGACATTGTGCACACAAACATACGCATGCACGCTGGTATCAGGGAGGACAGGATTCTCGAGCAGCACGCCGCAGGGCGGCGCGGTCAGGGAGGCAGCCGTCACACATGCAGCTGATGCAAAGCCAGAACAGGAGGTCGGCTCCAGCTGTCCCGACGGACAGACTGCTGAGCAAAAGCAGGCCTTTGAATAATCAGATTATTATTATACAATACTTATTTTTTTAAATTATTTAATTTTTAAATTGAATCACCATGAGATACAGTTACAAAGTTGTTCATGACCGGGTTTCAGTCATGCAATGTTCCAACACCGCCCCTTCCAGTGCACATTTCCCTCCACCAATGTCCCCAGTTTCCTCCCATCCTCCATCCCTCTTCCACTGCCTCTGTGGCAGACACTTCTCTCTCTCCCTCTCTCTCTCCTCTCTCTTTCCCACCCCTCTTTTGCACATTATGGTTTGCAATACAGATGCTGAACAGTTACCATGTATACTTTCAACACGCCAGTTCTTGTCCAGAGTAATCGTTTCCAACTATGGTCATACTGGTTCCTTCTCTATCTTAACTTTCCATGATATAATGATAACATGATATATCATGTTGCATATATATATATATATATATATCTCAGTATATAATACTGATATAATAACTCATATCAGTAAAATGATACTATTTTTGGGTTACATGCAGCTATGCTTAGGGGATACTACTGGCTCTATACAGTAAAAATTAGGGGCGGAGCAATAGTCCAGCGGGTAGGGTGTTTGCCTTGCACGCAGACCGGGTTCGATCCCGGCATCCCATATGTTCCCCTGAGCACCGCCAGGAGTAATTTCTGAGTGCAGAGCCAGATATAACCCTGAGCATCACCGGTGTGACCCAAAAAAGCAAAAAAAAAAAATTATTTCTGGCAGTGCTCAGGGAACCGTATGGGATGCTGGGAAGTGAGCCCGGTCAGCTGCTTGTAAGGCAAATGCCTTACCTGCTGTACTATTGCTCCAGTCCAAATAATTCTTATTTTGGTGCCATCTATTTCCACATGCTTAGGAAAAGATCTAGAAATAATGGTGGTTTTCTCTGTATGGAACAAAAAAGGGTGAGTATAAAATGGAACTTTCAAGTTTTACTCAAAATATTCTGGTATTATTTGAAAGTTTTTTAAAAAATGCTAGATAAGCTCTCCAGTATCTCAGTATCTGTATTGCAAACCATAATGCCCACTGGGAGGGGAGAGCGAGAGAGAGAGAGAGAGAGAGAGAGAGAGAGAGAGAGAGAGAGAGAGAGAGAGAGAGAGAGAGAGAAGGGAAAGTACCCGCCAGAGAGACAGGCAGGTGTGGGGAGGTTGGCAGGAGGAAAAGGGGACGTTGGTGGTGAGACATTGCACTGGAGGAGGGATGGGTGTTGACACTGTATGACTGGCGCCCATCACAAGCAGCCTTGTAACTGTATCTCACAGTGACTCAATTAAAAAACACTATAACTGGGCCAAGGAGATGGTGCACAGGGGGGATGCTCATGCTTTGCCTGCCGGAGTTTTTGATCTGATCCCCAGCACGTGTGATTCCTGGGAGTGACCCAGAGCACTGAGCCAGGAGTGGCCACAAGCCCCTCTCTGTGTGTTGCCTGCAACCAGAATGACCAAATAAAAGTGCTCGTGGTCTCATGAAGCCCAAAGGGCTAAATATCAGACAAAGCTAAGCTCAGGAACAGAGGTGCTCCCTCATTAGGTGCCCGTCCTTGAGGTTCTGACATCACAGTCTGGATTCCCCCAAGCCCTTTCCTTTCTTGTGCTGTGTGGCAGCGACGGACCTCGCTCCTCAGTCAGTGGCGCTCACTTGCGCTTAAGCTGCTGGAGTGAGGTCCTGGGACTCACTCCCCGCAGTGCCGGGGCTGAGGCTCACAAGCGGCCACCCGCCTGACTTGCCTCAGCACATGGGGCTGCTGGGGACCAAACTCGGTGCATCATGCCCCTAGGGCTGGTGCTCGACCCCTGGGCCCTGCATGCCCATTTGGGCAGTGCCTCTGTCCTGCAGCCTGTGGTCCGGAAGGAGAAAGTCACAAGATCCAAGCCTCTGCTCACTCACCCCAAGCCTTCACCAGTATCCCCAGCCCCAAATCACACAGTCTGATGCAGTGAGGGAGAGAGAAGGACCTGCTTTACAGAGCCAGGGCCAGCCGAACTCTGCAGAGGTGCGTTCTCGCAGGATGTGGACACTGGGAGCAGAGAACGAGGACGGGGCTCAGAGCAGCAGGTTTGGGGCCCATTTCCGGTGGGCAGATGGGCCACCTTTCATGTGACAGCTGTTCTCCAAGCAGGAAACAAAGGTCAGTTGCTTCTGCTCTGATGGCAAAGGAGGACCCTGCAGCCAGGCCCAGCGTTGGTCTGTCTCTGGGCCTGGGACAAGAGAGAGCCTCCATCCCTTGGTCCCTAAGCCCTGGCTCCTGAGAAATGGGGTCCCTATGGTGGCTTCTACTGAAAGCCACCATTATCCTCAGAGAATGGCGCCATCATGCCCAATCCTCTGTGACTCACATGTCACCAGAACTCATCTAGAGCTGCACTTGGCTCAAGCACTCCCAAGCACAGGCTCATTGAATCCTGGCACTGTCTTTGTGGTTCCTACTCAGCTGCCCACCTCGTTGCTCTTGGATCCCCTGAGCTGGTTTCTCCATGGAGGCCTGTCGGGGAGCTCCTCCGGGTCCCCGACAGTGCCCGGAAATGGGTTCCCTTCTACCTCCAAAGCCGGCAAGGAATGTATAAAAACTCAGGAATCTGATGCAGTTTTAAAAGGCTTTACTTATCACAGGTTCAGGCATACAAATCAGCAAAAGGAAAAGCCCGGTGCTTAGGATTCCAGGCTAGAACCCCAGCCACGTGTAGGCCAAGATGGCGGCCACCACGTGTAAAGGCCCTGTAAAAAGGAGAAGAAGACAAGAATCCCAAGAAGGGTGAGCGCTCACAAAGAGAGAGAGAGCCCACAAAGAAGCGCGTGAGAGAGGAAACAGGCTAGTTTATACCCCTGCAACTCAGACCTTCCTCCCACTGTTATGGAAAGCAGGGAGGATCAAATGCCCTTAGGTAATCCCTCCCTGCACCTCACCTAGGCCCTTTGGTATGCTAATGTTTTGAGCCAAGATCTGCCTGGAAATGCCTTTATAGGGTAGAGAAGGGGGGTTTCTGAGATGGCATGTCTCTGTACCAAAGACTAATACTAATGCCAGTTAAATATTTCTCCAAGCCTTCACAAGTCTCTTCTACTTCATTGTAGTTTTATATTTTAGTTGCTTTTGAGTATATCAGGGAGCCATGCTTGTTTGCTTGGAAGCAAACAGCATTTCTCTCTGGTCTAATTACTTAGGGGTCCCACGTGGCCAGGCTAATATGCTGGTGAGATCTAGCTAGTCCCACGATGATTGTGGTAGCTTGGGAGAATATTTATACCAGCTAGTACAGCATACATGGTCAGATAAACTGCCACATTTAGACTACCCCCATATCTACGAAGTGATTTGCAGGCGGCAATTCAGAGCAGATGCAGCGGCCCTAGAGGAGTCCTGCAACAGAGGCCTAGCTATGGGCCCTATGTGGTGAGAATTGCTGTCAGCAGGTGAACACACTTGTGGTTCAGGGACCACCTTCAGAATAGGCAGGATTAGACCCTTGCTGGATGGATCGGAAACAAGAGAAGTTAGGTCACTGGCATTGGCATGGAAGAAGTCAGATTTGAGCCTGTGTGTTCGGATGCCAGATCATGTGCCCAGACACGAAATTGTGCCAACAGATCTCCTAAGTCACTGACGTTCACCAGGCTCATCTTCTGTGTCTAGAGGAAGCCCTGGAAATCTCTAGGCATTCTGGCTCCCCAGAACAACCAGGAATGGCTGATCTCTACTCGCCTTTGGGGGAGACAAGGAGATGAACCCCTCTACTGTTTAGCTAACGTGCATGTTATCACTGTGACTGCCCCCATACTTGGAGCTGGAAGGGGTTTGTTCTGTCCACAGACTCCACGAGCTCCTCTCTCTCTCTCCTTAAGTGACTCACCGCCAACCCCTTGCAGTCACTCCCCTCAGCAGGCTTGGGCTAATCTTCCCCGAGAGACCAAGCAGGGCGTGGCACCAAGCGTGGCACAAGGTCTTGGGGTCAGTTGGGGAAGCTGGTGGCCCCTGGTTGGGAAGCATGGTGCTGCCAGTGACTTGGTCCATTTGGTGTCTTTACTGGAAAGGCCTCAGACACCTGCCCTCTAGGGACAGGTGCCCACAGAAAGCATCAGATTGGGCTGCACGGAAGACAGCACCTCCCAGTGTCTGCCCGAGGACGCTGTTGGCAGCAAGAATATTAGCCCTGGCTTATTGGCCCGCGCCTCCACTTTCAGGACCCACACTGGCCAGTACACAGGACCTAAGAAGACTGGACAATGCTGGCACAAGGTGGTGGAGAGCTCCTAGAAGCAGTTCCCTCTGAACAGCCATTTGTGGCCTGGGGGAGTGGGGGAGGGTACTAGGGACATTCCTGAGCTCAGCAGGCTCAGCTGTGGGCCCGCAGAGCAGCTAGGAAGATCTGAGCCCCCCTCTCCTCACCATTTCTCAGATGTAACCTCCAGCCCACCCTTCCTCCAGCTCCCAAGCCCACTGTGGCGCCTCCTGCAGGGAGGCCCAGCACAGAAGGGTCTCTGGTTTCCTGGCTGGGGCCCGGAGGGAGGGCTGGAGGTCCTCATCCAGACGCTTTTGTAAGAGCCCCAACTCCATTGCTGTGAGCATGTGTGTACAGAGCCACAGAAAGCGAACTTGTGAGGGTGGTTTGAGCGGGTGACGCACCAGACTGGGAGTGTCTAGCAGTCCAGGTGGGAGATGGATGCAGTGAGCTGAACAAGGAAGGGCGTGGGTGGGATGGAGATGAGAGCGAGGTGAGAGAGCCATGGAGTACGCGGGATTGGGGGTGTGCCGCTCCCGAGTCCCCAGCCCTGGGCTCCAAGCTGTCCCAGGGCCATAGACTCCCAAGGGTCCCGGGAACCTGGGTTGTGTTCTGTTACGCTGCCAGGCCTAGCAGGAAGGTCCCAAGGACACAGGGAAGATGATGGCCTGCAAGCTGCAGCCGTGAAGATGGGGCAATAGAGCCCCCACCTTGGGGTCACTCCTGGACCCCGAGCCAGGAGGAGAGTCCTGTCTCTCTGCTCCTCAGGACCAAGATGCTACTGTGTCCTTCCCCAGGTTCACCCCACTCAGCGGTTCCTGGCCCGAGAGCCCTTGCTTTGGTCCCTGGCCCTCTCTCCCGAGCTCCCTCTCTCTCCTGCAGGCCTGCCATGCCACAGAGCTGCGGTGGGAGGAGCCCAGCAGTGCTCTCCTGTGGGCGGGCGGGTGACCTGCCCCTGGGGTGAGCACAGGTAATTGTCACCTACTCGCTGGTGAAGTGACAGGTTATGGCCTTCCTGGGTGATCCCAATGGTGGGTTTCCTTTAGTGATCCCAAACCCAGACAATACATGTGGCCATTGACCTCTGAGAACCCTGAGGGTACCTGGGGATGAGCCTGCCACAAACTGAGGGTGCCCAGACTGAGGGTGCCCCAGGCTGAGGGTGCCCCAGGCTGAGGGTGCCCAAACTGAGCCTGCCCCAGAGTGCCCAGACTGTGCGTGCCCCAGGCTGAGCGTGCCCTAGACTGAGGGTGCCCAGACTGAGGGTGCCCTAGACTGAGCGTGCCCCAGACTGAGGGTGCCCTAGACTGAGTTTGCCCTAGACTGAGCGTGCCCCAGACTGAGGGTGCCTAGGCTGAGGGTGCCCAGGCTGAGGGTGCCCAGGCTGAGGGTGCCCTAGACTGAGCGGTGCCCTAGACTGAGGGTGCCCTAGATGAGGGGGCCCCAGACTGAGGGTGCCTAGACTGAGGGTGCCTAGACTGAGGGTGCCCAGGCTGAGGGTCCCCAGGCTGAGCTCAAGAACAATTCAGGGCAGACACAGCATCATTGTCTCAGCTCATTGAGGGCTCCAGGTGCTCTTTCTTTTATTGATATCATTCACATATAACAGACCTTTTATTTTATATTTCTGTTATATTGGGAGGACTTAGGGGGCCACACCTGGCAGTGCTCAGGGGCTACTCTTGACAGTGCTCAGGGTCACTCCTAGAGGTGCTCGGGAGCGTGTTTGATGCTGGGATCTCACCTGGGTCAGTCCCATACCATTAGTCCTTTAAAAGTGGAGTGCAGTGCTCAGGACTGATGTGCTTCTGCCACGTGGCCACACCCCAGGGTCGTTTTCATTTGCGTCACTCTTATTAAGAATAAGATTGAGGAACTGGGGCGAGTACAGCAGGTAGGGTGCTGCTTGCCTGGCATGCAGCCGACCTGGGTTTGATTTTTGGCATACCTTATACTTTCCTGAGCCCCACCAGGAGTGATTCCTGCTGGGAGTGACCCAAAACAAACAAAAAAGAGTAAGATTGGGGCCCGAACTATAGCACAGGGGTAGAGCATTTGTCTTGCATGCAGCTGACCTCAGTTTGATCCCAGGCATCGAATAGGGTCCCCTGAGCACTGCCAGGAGTAATTCCTGAGTGCAGAGACAGGAGTAACCCCTGTTCACCACCACCCCCAAAAGTAAGGTTGATTAGTTTTTGTTTTATCTTGTAAACAAAAAAGTAATGTTTGGGGACTCCACAGTGCCAGGGATTCACACTCTCCAACCTTTTGAGCATCTCCCAGGCCCTGGAGGTAACCCAGATTCCAGAGAACAACTGGCAACGAGAATGACCTGCTGTTGATGCAAATTCCAGGGTTTATCAGCATAAATGCATTTATTTTTGTTCCAGAAAAGGGTTATTTCTTTATTGTAGTTTATCATCTGAGCCCACCTTTAGGTTGTCAAAACAAAGGATTTCTTTATCTTAAGCATTGGCGAGTGCCCCTGGCCTGCTTCTCCACCCAGCAGCCAGAAAACTGGGAAAGGACTTCTGTGGTCCTGCTCCTGTGAACCCCGGTTCCCGAGCCTGGACCTGCTTGGGTCCTTTAGGATTTTGGGGGGGTTCACAATGACCCCCAATCCAAACTCCTTCTGGCCTTTTATTATGCAACATGCTGCATTTGTTTTCTAAATTCAGAATCAATTCTTTTTTTTTTTTTTTTTTTTTTTTTCAAAAGTGTAAGGGAAATAGAATTTTATTTTATTTTATTTTTTTTCTATTTCTAATCTAACGTTAAATTTATTAATTTTGTCATATTATTTTTTTAATTAATTTTTTATTTTTACAATTACAAAGATATACAATTAAATCTTACCACCACTCCCAACCCCCTATAGACCCAGGTCCCCAGTGTGGAGCCTTGTAATGGAAAAGGCCTTTGTGAGTCAGCCGTAGTGTCACCAAAGTTCCAGACTAAGGGTCTCATACATGAAGCGATTCTCAGATGACTACCCCTGGCAGGCGGGGGTTTGGTACTCAGGAATAAAGCAAGCAGGGGTTAGTGAATAATTAGACATTAATTCTTTGTGAATGGAAATGAATTAACCTTCACTGAGGAGGAACGGGAGCCCAGCTGCCTGCAGAACGAGCTGACTTATCTCCTGGAAACTTCCTCTTCTCACTAGCTTGTGGGGAAAGGGAGGGTGTTGGTTGGGGATGATTAATGATTGAGTTTTCAAAATGTCATTACAGGGGGCAAGCAATAGCCCAGCAGGTAGGGCGTTTGCCTTGCACACGGCCAACCCATGCCGGCCTGGGTTTGATCCTCAGCATCCCATATGGTCCCCGAGCACCACCAGGGAGTAATTCCTGAGTGCAGAGCCAGGAGAAACCCCTGAGCATTGCCGGGTGTGACCCAAAAAAGCAAAAAAAAAAAAAAAAAAAAAAGTCATTACAAACTACACAAAGCCCCCCAAATCTGAGATGCCTTTGGAAAGAGTCACAAATCCTTGAATTGTTCTTCTGTCTATATGTCATTCAGGGCCCCGTGGAGACCATCCGGGGTTACGGGGCTGATAGCTCAAGAACTGGCCATCACTCACAGGGTTACCATCCCTGGGAAACTGTGCAACTGCAATGGTGTGTGAGAACCACACACCACAGAAGTGTGGGCCACTTCTGTGGCCCAGAAGTGCTCTCCTGGAAGGTACTTGTGACAAACTGCAGAGACCCACCCTGGCCAGCAGCACAAGGAGTGCCTCAGTGGGGAGAGTGTGGACCCCAGCGAGCATGTGTGCAAGTACAACTTAAGGCACACAACTCCCAGGAAGCTCCAGTGTGGTGCCACTGTCGAGGTGTGACCCCCAGCTAGAGTTTCCCAGCAGTGGAAATGTTAGCACAGCACAGCCAGGCACTCATGAGACCCACCGCAGTAGCAACGATGACAATGAAGAGAGGTGTGTGGGAGTAAAGCCAAGAGCCACTGGTAGCGGATGCACTGTTCTATCTGGAGAAGTCAGCTCTACCAGGGTTCTGCCATTTCTTGCCACCCCTTTTCTCCCAGGGAATACAACCGGGCCAATGTAGCCAGAAGCATCTGATTTATCGCGCACTTACTTGGAAAGCTTTGACTCTTGCCAACATTTTTTGTGGATCCTCATAAGCATTCAGTTATGTGATCCCATGTGGGGTTGTGACGCACAGTTGAAGAAGCTACAGTCTGTATAACTCACTTAAATAAAACTGGCTAGAGGCTGGAGAGACAGTCATTCAGGGGCCCTGTGGAGCAAGGCTTTGCTCGTATATGGCCAGCCTGGGTTGGATCCCTGGCACTGCATACGGTCCCCTGAGCACCACCGAGAGTGATCCTGGAGCACAGATTTAGGACGAGCCCTGAACATTGCTGGGTGTGGTCAAAAAACAATCAAAGAAACAAAAGCCAAATCAAAACAAAAGGAAAATAGGCTAAATCTTTGATCTAGGACTAGGTCAAGAGTGCTTAGACTTGATAACTTTATGAGAAAAGCCTCATCCAAGGAAGGAAAAAATGGGTAACATGACGGATCTCATCGAAACGAACTGTGTGTCTATGAGAGAACCTACTAAGATGGTAAAAAGACAAACTATAAACTGGGAGAAAATATTTTGCAAATGGCATAGCCATCAAAATAGTGATATTTAGATGCCCTAAGGACCTCCCCAAATGCAACAGCTCAAAAAGCCACACACTCTAATTAGAAAATGGTAAGAGACAGGCAGAGATTTGAGAAAGGCTAGAGGTGAAACAGGCACAGGAAAAGACTACCAGGGAAGCAGGTTCTTACGTGCCTGGCAGGACTGCTAATGTGACCAGCGTTGAGAACCCGCAGCCCCCCGCCCCGTTCTGACGTCAATACTAAGAAAGGTCCATGCATATTGGTTTCTGCTGCCCGGAAGAGCCCGCCCCTGCGGCCAGGCCGGCCCAGCCCCCTCAGCAAGTCCCCCAGCTGCCCTCACCGACTCCCTGCTGTCTGCTCCGGACACTCAGGATGAGGGTTTCTAAAATCAGCTTACTTTGTGCTCCCATCCCGGGGACTTAGGGAAAGAGTCCAGAGGAAGCTTTTCATCCCTCTTTTCATCCATCTCAAGTTCTATTCAGGTTTCTTGTGAAGTGAATTTCATAATTTGATAGAAACAGGGACATATTCCAAAATAATTGTTTAAATACTTTGCCAGTCCACAAAATTGTAACTGTCATCGTTCTTTTCTTTTCTTTTTTTTTTCCTTTTTTTTCTTTTTGGGTCACATCCGGCAATGCTCAGGGGCTGCTCCTGGCTCTGCACTCAGGAATTAAATCTGGCAGTGCTTGGTGGATCATATGGAATGCTGGGGGTCAAACCCAGGTTGGCCGTGTGCAAGGCAAATATTCTCCCTGCTATACTATGGCTCCGCCCCCACTGTCACTGTTCTTAAACTTAGTACCTGAGTTTTTGGCCACTTTATGAATAGCTTCTTCTCTTTGTATAAATAGGGTAATGAGTTCAGAGAGGTTAAGTGACTTGCCTTAGGTCACACAGCTAGTAGGGAGCAGAATTAATACATGACCCTCACCATACATTAACCTACAGCCTACACCCCATACGGTGGGTCAAACTGCAGTGCAGCCATGATCAGTGCGGGTCAGGCTGATGGCAGGAGCAAGCAGCCAGATATCTGAGTGGAGGGCATGTTATTCAGAGAGTCACTATGGGTTCAGGAATCTAAAATCACTTCCTACCCCAGTATCTCAGCCCAGGCCACCTCCTTTTTGTCTGAGCTCCGCCCACCTTGGAAAAAGAAGCTGGTCTGATCAGGGAATAAACCAACCCATCTTTGCACACTGCTGTGGATAGAAAATTCTTTTCCTATTCTGGCAGAGCCAGGGTAAGACAGCATGCTCTGCAGAGAGAGCGAGGGACGTATTTCTACGTGCTCTCTTGTCTTGAAGCTCCATGGGCCAGGGTAGGTCAGTGGCTAGGTGAAAGGAGTCAAGGCCCTTCCCCCACCTCTAGCCAGGGAGTTGGGGAACTGTGTCCGCACAGACTGAGCAAGCGTGTCTCCCCTCTCAGGCACCCCCTTACTCTCTTTTGAGTCCAGGTAAAGTAGTAGGCCGACCACAGGCCCCCGAGGAGCAGCTAGGCCCTGGTATGGACCTCCCCAGGTCCTGACCACATCCTCTGGACCCTCCCTGCCAGCCAAGTGCACAGAGAGACAGACAGACAGACAGACAGATAGATAGACAGCAGACAGATAGTCACACCAGAGTCACGGGCCTCTACAGGCTGCCTGGGTTCCCTGAGATCTTTGCTGCTGCTTCCCTGTCTTTGCTTTTCTGACCTGCCAAGTCGGCCTATTTTGTCCACAACTCAATTCTTGATTTGCACTAATTCAATTAAGCAATTAGCCTACGAAGCGCAGAAAATGCCAGGACTCTACCCCTCTGATGAACGGCGTGGGGGCTGCTGCCCTGTGCTTCCGTTGTTTGGTATTTAGAGGCAATGAGCTACCCCTGGCCCTGCCTGCCTCCTTGCACGATTTTATGCCAGGAACAATGGCCTGTCTTTGAGGATTAGCTGCTTCATGCATTTAATTGGGCAGACTGTGGACAGAGCTGGCGGCCAGGCAACAGGGTTCAAGGGGCTAGGCTCCAACCTGCACTTCTGTGACTCTGGACAAATTCTTGTGAGCTCAGGGCCCTCGCTTCCCCCACCTGTAAAGTGGGACTGAGCAAGTTCTGGCCTTCCCCCTCACCTTGCAAAGACAAGGATCATTTTGGGGAGGGAGGGATTCTGAAAAGCATGAACACCTAGAGAGACAGACAGAATTGTCCTTGGGGCACATGGATGATGCGATGCCAGGCCCAGTTTTCCAGGCTAATTAGGCAGCAGCCTCTTCCCCAGGTCCTGGGCAGAGCCACAGCCAGTGGCCAATATAATGCAGTGGAAGGGGGAGAACTTTAGTGCTCCCCAGCAGGTAAGGCTTGGTCTGGCCTCTCCCAGGGGTGGCTCCTGACCAGGAGGAGAGGAGAGACCCACCTGACCAGTGTGTGACCTTAGCATGCCTTCATTCCATCTTCTATTGCAAGTAAGATTCAACTTGGAAGTTCTAGGGAAGATGTGAATTCTTTTTTGGGGGCACACCTAGTGGTGCTCAGGTCTTAGTCCTGGATCTGCATTCAGGCATCACTCGTGGAAGAGCGTGGGGAACACGTGTGGGGCAGGGGATCAGCTCAGACAGCAAGGCAAGCTCCTACCTGCTCTGCAATCTTTCTATAGATTCACCCAGAGGTGAATTTGGGCTGGCTGCTTTTGTCTCACTTTTTAGGGTCACACTCGGCAATGCTCAGGGGTTACTCCTATCTCTGCACTCAGGAATTACTCCTGGTGGTGCTTGGAGGACCATATGGGATGCCAGGGATGGAACCTGGATCAGCCACATGTAAGGAAAATGGCCTACCCGCTTTACTGTCACTCTGGCCCTGGGTGGATGCTTTTGAAACTACCTCAACCCTCCCGTTCTCCAAACCTTAAGACCATAAGCAAGTTCCTGTAACCTCGCCTCCTCAGTACGATCTGGACCTGACTATCCACCCTGGAGACTCAGTTTCCCTCCTCCAGAACCCCCTCACTCAGCTGCTTCTGAGTGGGTCCGAGTCTGCTTCCCTCCCTCCCCATCCAGCATCAGACTTTCCTTTTCAGGGAAGACTAAGTCAGATTTGAGACTAAGAAATTATATTGCAATGTAAAAAACCCACCCATGAACAGCTTCCGCCACCACTAGATCAAAATCCAAACGCCATTTCAGGCGCTGAGCTGCAGATCTGTTTCCTCTCTGACCACTGACCTTGCCTCCCTCTTTCTTCCCCTTTTATCCGCACCTCTTCCTCATTTCTGCTCATCAGCCCTGTTGGAGTGTGTTTCGACATGGTGTCTCTGTCCTCGCTGCTCTCTCTCTCTCTCTGCCGCCCGGCCTGTGGGTGGTGGAGGTCGGGTCTCACTTAGGGTACACCCCAAAGGTCATGTCTTTTGAAGGTTTGTTCCTGTTAGCCACTTCTACACTTGATCTTAGCCAAAAAGGCCGAGAAGCGATCTATTAGCCACTTCTAAAACGTTTCTTCAACTGGTCACTCACTCCCACTCTATCTTATGACCCTATGTCCTCTACCCCCAGCTTTACTGAGGGAAAATGACTGGTAGAAATTGTGTCTATGTAAGAAGGTGCTTCCTGGTGCTGAGTAAAACATGATTTTGGTTTGGGGGTGGGGATTTGTGCTCACACCAGCCATGCTCAGGGTTTTCTCCTGGCTCTGTGCTAAGGCATCACTCCCGATGGTGCTGACGATTGGACTGGGGCTGAACTGCTTACAAGGCGAGCGCCCTGCCTGCTGTACCATCTCTCAGTCCTGGGGATTGTGTTTTGGTACACGTGAGTCTGCTTTTTTTTTTTTTTGGGTCACACCCAGCAACACTCAGGGGTTACTCCTGCTCTGCACTCAGGAATTACTCCTGGTGGTGCTCGGGGACATATTTGATGCCAGGGATCGAACCCAGGTAGGCTGCATGCAAGGCAAATGCCCTACCTGCTGTGCTATCACTCCAGCCCCATCCTCATTTTCTTCACCCACTAACATGGCCTGATTTTTCTAATATTCTTTTCATGTCACACTCACTTTTGCCAACTTTGTCTAAGTCCAGCCCTCTGAGGCCCTTTGCCTGTCGTACTCCACTGCTGGGCACTCAGAACAGTTCCTGGCGTGTGATACATACTTGTTATTTTCGGAAGAAAGTGGGCAGAGTGGCCTGGCCCAGGTGAAAGTCCAGGGTGGGTTTGTTTGTGTGGGGTCTTTTTAACGCGCTCTGTGTCCTCTGCTCTTTAGTATCTGGACTCAGGAGGGGCCCTTGGACTCCGTCTGTCTGTCTGTCACCAAGTCCCCTGCCTTTCACTTTGTCTCAGGCCAAGTAGCCACAGACCTGTTTCATACAGTCAATCAGCCCCACATCTTGTTCAGGAAACGATGTCCAGCTGATGGCAATGCCTCATTAGCGGGTTAGAAGGGCCAGGGCGAGGGGATCCTATGAAGACCCAGGCAGGTGGACGGAGTGGGGAGGAGGCACCTAGGAGCAGGGAGGTCCAGGGTGGTCACTGTGCCCCACGAGGGCCCCAGTCTCTGCCTCTCCTCCAGCCTAGGGGCACTCTGGCAGGCAAAACTCACTAGTGTTCTGCTATGTTCACTCCCCAGTGGCAGCCACTGGGGGCACCATGCTTAGGTCTGCCCTTTGCCCTGAAGGCAGCCAGGGCCCAGCCAGGGCAAGTTATCAGGGTCTCCTGAACCATCAGCCCTTGTGGACTCTACCCCTAGTCTGTGAGCCCAGAGTGGGGCTCCTGGTCTCTGATCAACCAACCCAAGCGCAACAGGGAGCTGGTCTTGCCAGGGACCCCCCGGGCAGGCTGCCAGGACGCTGGCGCTGGGACCTGCCTCTGCCAAGGCCTCCTCTCTCCACCACCTGCTCCCTCACACCACATAGGTTGGGACCATGACTTGGGGACAAGGGGACAGCCACACCTCCCTCTATTCTCCACAGATCCACTCCCGACCTTCCCTGGACAGGCTGTAACACCCATATTCCTACTTTTCTGGAAGTTTCTCTATGCCCGTTGACTGCAGAGACTGAGACAAGGACATCCTGGTCTATTTGAGGGTCTCTTGGCCTGGCAAGGGACTGAGTTTAGGAATTTGTACTCCCTGGCTTCTGGTCACTGTGGGCCAAGAGATGAGAAGCGCTGAAGTTTCCACAGCAGCTCTTTCGGGAGGAACAGTGGGGCAGGGCCTCCCTTTGGGTGAGGACAGTCTCCTTGTGACTCTGTGGTCCAGTCCTGAGTGCCAGGCTGAGCCACAGTCCCAAGGAGACCCACTCAGCCTGCCAGACACTGGTGGAAAGGCTCCCTCCATGACCCCTTGCCCCTAAGACACCGGGAGTACCCCCGAAGACTACAGCCCCCAGGTCACATTAGCCTCGGACCCCCAGCCTGGTGTCTGGCTTCATACCCGCACACTTCGCCAGTTGTACCTCCAGCGTCTTGGGAATGAGTGAGTGAGTGAGCGAGAGGAAAGTGTGAAGGACTGTCCCCTAAGAAGCTCTCTCAAGTCTCAAACCCTCCTCCAGGACCAGCCTCCCACCTTGAAGTCTGAAATTGCAGAAGGAAACAGAATAGATGAAAAGGAAGATGTCGCATTCCCACAATGGCTCGTTTCACAAGTGAGGCTTCGTCCCCTTTGAGCAGAGGCAATGCGGCCTTTCATGAAAACAGCCTTTGTTTCTCTTTCAGCTGCAGCCCAGCAGCCCCGTGCAGCGGGGCAGAGAAGGAAGCCGGCTCGCAGCCTCGCCTCTGTGCCTGGCCGAGCAAGCAGAGAGCAGAGCTGGAGAAGAGCTGCTCAGGGGAGCCTCGCCCTTCTTCAAGGGAGAGCAATAACATTTCATCCCCAAGGCTGGGCTCTAGCTCCACCCAGTATGGTCACTCACTATTCTGGTGAGTTCTAGAATGTTCTTTGATACCCTAGAGAGACATTGGGGTTTCCCGCCAGACCCCTGCATGGGCTGGAACAGTGGATTCAGTCATTGAGTTGGGCTGAGTTGAAGCTGGCCAAGATTGAAGTGCATAGAAATGGAGGAGGGCTTCCGGTGCGGGTGGCCACAGCCCATGCGGTGGGTTCTAAGGTCCCAGTGCTTATTATGCCAACTCTGGTCTGAGGGTTTGGCTTGTTTTGTCAGATGAAGAAATTCAAATGCCTATTCCATACGCCATCCCTTCAGTGGTCTGAGAGAGTTGAGAGTATATTTGACATTGACACGTGTTTGGGACACTTAGCTTAGATGTGGAACTCTAGACTCTTAGCTCCATTTCTTTCCTTCCCTATCCATTCATCCCTTCATAATGGTCCATCATGTTACAGAGCAAGAGAAGCAGTTCTCAGCAGGACGCTGCATTCACCGAGTGTCCTCTGTGATGATATCCAGGAACTGAAGTTCAGGTGGTTTGAGGCAGAGAAGGAGAGTGCTCTGTGCATTGGAACCAACGAGCTTGGCTGACTTCCGACCCAGTCATGAACCTCACATGCTCTGTGCACAGGAAAGAGGCAGGGGCTGGCTGCAGCGGTCAGTGTAGGGCTCTGCAAGCTACACTGACACAATCAGGTGCGAGCGGGAGGAGCTCCTGAAGATGGTGGAGGGCAGATGAGCTTCCCAGTGGATGTAGGGCAGAGAAATCTCTATTTCTCCTGGAGCACAGCATGGTGCCTGCTCTGCAAGAACTCAAAAAAGCATCTTGGATCCTCTGCTGAGTTGTGGTTATATTTACAGCGAATGCCACCTTCCCAAGTCCCCATGGACAAAGAGCATGGGGAATTTGACATGATGGGCCATCAAAACAGATGCCATTGAACACCCAGCTTGGAGTCCCCTCTGCTAAGGGCAGAGGTTGTCATTTAGCCAGACAGAGCCAGACTCATCTTGACTGAGAGGGTCCCAAGGAGGTTCTTCCTTGTGAGAAGCAGCAGGAGAGAAGGTGCCATCTGCTTCTGGGGCCCATGGAATCGAGCTGACCAATAAGTTGGGTTGCCTTTGAAGTTGGCCAGGATCAAAGAGCATAGAAGTGGAGAAGGGCTCTGCCCACGGGCTGGGCTTTGATTTAGAGCTTCCTTCCATCCCCAGCAGGCAGCACAACCACAGAAGCAGAAGTAAATGTTCCGGATTCTCAAACAAAAGGCACACATTAACCCCGAGTCCCCCTTCAGCCCAGGAGCGGACTGGGGCCTGACCCTGTCCCCAGGGTCCTACAGCGCTGGCCTCTGAGGGCATCTGGGGAAAGTTCACTCATGCCCTGGAGGGGGCCAGTCTCCCTCCTCCAGCCTGAGTCTGAGTCTCTGAGACTCCCTTAGACCCTGGGGCTCCAGCTCGCACCCCAAGGGATAAAGGGCTTTGTGCCTTAGTGCCTGTGAGTGCCATTGGGTCACAGGCCAGCTGCTTGGTGCCACATTCCTGCCCTGGGGGGTCCGTTCTCTCTCCTTTGTCCCCCCCCACTTCTGTCTGTGTCTTGCTAGGAGGGACGCCTTATCCTCTCATGCTGTCTCCCCACACTAACTTCCTTCTGGAATGATACTTTTTTTTTTTTTACTTAATTTTTTTTTTTTTATTATTCCACTGTGAGATATACAATTACAAAGATGTTCATGGTGGGCCCGTCACCTCTGGGGGGTCCCCGGAAGCAGCTGGATGAGACTCACCCATCACACTAGCCACCATTTTCACTGTCTGGACGCTGGGAAACTGCCTTACGACCAGATTAACAGAGCAAAACCAGTTCAAGCCCAGGTCCAGGGCTGCTAGCGCATTAAAATAGTGGAAACAGTAATGTCTTCTAATACACTGCATTCCACGAAGAGCAGGAAAGTTTGGGGGAGGGAGAGATAAAGAGGAGAGAAATGACATACAGAAACCGCCAAGTAGTTGAGGGTGTGGGAGGGGGAGGGGAGGTGGGGACATTGGTGATGGGAGATGGGTTTGGGTGGAGGGATGGGTGTTGGAACACTGTAGAACCAAAAACTCTACATAAGCATCTTTCAATTGTATGTCTAAAATGGTGTAATAATATTTGGGGGGAAATAATAAAATTAAATTAAATAAAAAAAAAAACAAAGATGTTCATGATTGGGTTTTGGCCATACAGTGTTCCAGACCGATCCCTCCACCAGTGCCCATTTCTTTCCACCAATGTCTCCAGATTCCCTCCCCCTTCCCCCAACCTGCCTCTATGGCAGGCACTTTTCCTCTCTCTCTCCCTCCCTCTCTCTCTCTCTCTCTCTCTCTCTCTCTCTGTCTCTGTCTCTGTCTCTGTCTCTCCCTTCTCTTACACACTGTGGCTTGCAATACATACAGGACCTATTGGGCGTGGACATCTTGGGGAGGGTGGCAGTTGCCATCGAGGTGGAACCAACTTTCCCAGGTATATACGTGATCATTTGTTTTTTGATGAACTTCCTGAGAACATGTCTAGGACCCCTCCCAGGCCTGTCCCTGCATCCACCCTTCAGGCAGCCCTGGGGAGCGAGGCTCTGGCCTCCTACCCAGGAATCAACAGCACCAGGTTCCTTGAGAGCCTGGAACCCATTTGCTCTTGTCCTGTCTTGTCTTGTCGGAGGTAGAAACCCAGTCTCACATCCTCTGCCTCACGGTCACTCTAAGTGGCAACTGCTCCAAGAAAGGGGAGCCCCTGGTAAAAAGCTGGCAGGAGCCCCGGCAGATGGCACAGGGAGTGGGAGCCAGATCAAAGCCCTCCTTGTCCTTCTGGAGGGCAGAGAGATCAGGTTTCCAAGAGTTCCAAGAGGGAGGAATGAACCCCCACCCTTCAGAGAGGACCCAGCCCTTCCACTCCCAGTGGCACCCTATCCCCTTGGAGAGGCTGTGGGGTGAGCGACCCCAACAGATGCTGCTCCTGTCCCATGGGGAAGGAGGTTCCATTTGAGTTCCATCCCACTGTCCTATCACTCTGACCCTCGATCTCAAGCTGAGCTTATTGTGGATTATCCAGGTGGACCGTGGAGTCAAGGACAGATGTCCTTCAAGGAGAGAAAAGGGGCGCAGACCCAAATGTGCAGACCCATATTAAGAGCCTACTTTAACAGCCCAGAAGTTAAAGGAGGTGAGGCAGAAGGAAGCTGTTATCGGGAGGGGAGGTCTCCTCCTGGCTCATGCAGCGCAGCTGTCTGGACCAAACAGTGTGAGAGACTCTTGCCATCCTGAACCTGTGTCATTGCTGCGGCCGTCTGAGGCCAATTGGAGCGAGTATGCCCCAGTTCATGGCTCCACGGCAGAGGAGGAAACCCTACTGGCTGAGCACATGCGGACTCTGAGGCGAGGGTGGACCCAGCTAATAGGTGCCCCAAGGAGCATCCCATTGGCCTCACGTGCCCCCCAAGCCTTTCTCCTTTTCTCTGCAGGGACCAAGTGACTTTCAAGACCAGGGCAGGGAGCTTTGGAGTTTCCTCCCCCTCCTTGAGGCCAATGAGCAGAGGCGGGATCCTGGGGGAAGGAAGGGAAGGGGCCGGGCTCCCCAGCTGGGAATCAGCTTTTCTTAGTCCAGAAACTCTGGCTCCTCAGCCTTCTCCATTTGGGAAGGAGGCGGCTCAGAGGATGAGTCACTGGCTCAAGGATGGCCAGAGACTCCGCACCCGTAGTCACTCTGTTGGTCCCCGATACTGTGGACTGTTTTTAAGGAAGCTCTTACCAGAATGATTCTGCTTTTTCTTTTCTTTTGGGTCATACTCAGCTATTTTTTGTTACTGGTTTTGGCATATCGAATATGCATCAGACAGCTTGCCAGGCTCTGCCGTGCAGGCGCTATACGGCACAAATGCTGGCTGACTTTGACCGAGAATGTGGAAAGATAGGTCTACAGCTGAATCTGAAGAAAACTATGTTCATGAAAAATGAACTAGTTCCTGAGGCCCCATTCACTCTCAATGGAACAAACATCTCTGAATGCAGCAGTTATGTGTACCTAGGTCGAGAAGTCAACATGATGAACGACCTAAAACCTGAGCTGCGCAGGAGGAAGAGAGCGGCATGGAATGCCTTCAAAGGCATCGAAGAAATAGCTAAAAGGACAAAGAACCTCCGGCCCCGGGCATATCTCTTTGATTCCACTGTTCTCCCTGCATTAACATATGCCTCAGAGACCTGGGCCCTACGAAAGCAGGATGAGAATACTATTCGGGTCTCCCAGAGAGGAATCGAAAGAGCTATGCTTGGAATATCACGACTCACTCAAGTGAGAGAAGGAATCCAGAGTTCTGACCTCCACTGCTATTCCAGAATCAGGGACGCTGTCTCGTTTGCCAAGGCATCGAAAATCAGATGGGCTGGACATGTAATGCGATTTGGAGACAACCACTGGACTAGAGCCATTACCGACTGGATCCCACGGGATGTCAAAAGATCACGTGGCCGCCCACCTACAAGATGGTCAGACTTCCTTGTCAAGACCCTGAAGGAACGGTTTGAGGCTCTTCATATTCCTGAATCAACCAGATGCCATTGGGCTACATTGGCACGTGATAGGTTCCAATGGAAATGTTACTAGTGCCCGCTTGAGCAAATCGATGAATAACGGGATTCAAGTGATCAAGTGACTCAGCTATGCTTCAGGATTATTCCTAGCTCTATACTCGGAAATTACTCCTGGCAGTACTTGGAGAACCATATGGGATGTTGGGGATAGAACCCAGGTTGACTGCATGCAAAGCAAACTCCCTACCTGCTGTACTATTGCTCTGGCCCCCGATTCTGCTTTTTTTTTTTTTTTTTTAGGGTTGACCCTTTTCCTATGTCTAGAAACTTCTCTACTCCCAATATGTGCTCCACCTTGGACATGCACTTGTTGTAGCTAACCTCTTCCTGCTTTTCAGTGACTGCTTCAGACATGATGTCTGGGGCAGCCAGGCAGGCCGGGCATTGCGCAGTTGCAGGAAGCACCTTTCGTGGAGACTGTGACGTGAACTGTGGTCCTTGGGGGTGATAGAGGATTTCCTCTCCCCAGGACCACGTGTCCTCCAGGACTGGGCTCAGCTCTGGGAGGCTCCACTTCTCTTTTTTTTTTTTTTTTGGGTCACACCCGGCAATGCTCAGGGGTTTCTCCTGGCTCTGCACTCAGGAATCACTCCTGGCGGTGCTCAGGGGACCATATGGGATGCTGGGGATCAAACCCGGCCGGCATGGGCCGGCCATGTGCAAGGCAAACGCCCTACCCGCTGGGCTATCGCTCCGGCCCCCCCACTTCTCTTTGCTGGCACATTTGTCTTGCCAAGTATTTTGCAGTGTCACCAGTACTTCCTCCTGCACTGTGCGATCATTCCGGTGATGCAGCCCGCCTCCCACCCCCACCCCTGGCAATGCCTCAGAGGGGCACATTCTTTGTATGTCTATTTGCCTCTAATTACGGAACTAGCTCGAGCCTGGAAATCCCGGAGTCAGGACACTCCCAGCTGCACACAGGCATCACCGTAAGCCTTAAAAAGGTGCCATGTGTGTTGGAATCCTGTGCACGAGAGCCATTATTAACTGTGTTGTAACCTCAGATTCTCAGTCAGGAAGGTGACCGCAGAGTGGGGTTCTGAGGGCGTGGGGCAGCCCAGTGCTCTTGTACCAGGGAAACAAGACTGCCCCATGGAGCTTCCGAGCCAGGCCTGACACCAGCTCCTGTGTGTCCTACTGCAGCTGACATGGAGCCCGCCCGTGCCTGGGCAGGTGGGGGCAGAAGGCAGGGCCACAGCAGGGAGCACTGTCCCAGGAGGTCTGTGGGAGCACTGTCCCAGGGGTGTATAGGAGCTCTCCTGGGAGTCTGTGGAAGCACTTTCCCAGGGGCTGTGACAACGCTCTCCTGGGGTGAGGCTGTGGGATTTCCCTTCTGTTTCTGGCCCCCTTTCCCTTACAGGCTGATGATCAGGCATGGGAAGGGGTGTTATAAAATCCTCCAGTGGCAAGTAGGGGACCTGAGTACGTGGGTCAGGGAAGTGAACTGGGGAGCAGGGCACTGCTTTGGCAAATCCCTGTCTCACAGAGGCCTTGAGCAGAAGGCCTGCCTTCCTGCCTGCCTGCCTTCCTGCCTGCCTGCCTGCCTGCCTGCCTGCCTGCCTGCCACCTGGCTGTGCTCAGGGTTTCCTCCTCGTTGTGTGCTCAGGGATCACTCCTGGTGGGCTCAGGGGACCATATGGGGTGTTGGGTATTGAACCCGAGTTGGATGTGTGCAAGGCCAGCGCCTTATCTACTGTCCTATCTCTCTGGCCTGTGCCTAGGATGTCCTGACAGGCACCAATCCTTGAACCTGCCTCTGGGGGACAACACAAGGTCTCTGATGCCTCGCACAGAGCATCCTGGATGTGATGGAATAATACAGGGCTGGGTCCCCGCCAAAAGGATACAGGGAATGGAGGCAGCGGCGTGTGTGGAGGGCGCAGTGGGCTGGTAGCAGGAGGGCAGCTTCTCTGTGATGAGCCCCGAGATGGCAATGATCCGGACAATGGTGGTGGTAGCCTCAGGGAACAGGCCTCCAGCATCCCCATCTCTCAAAAGGCATGCTAGCATCCCCTGGGCCTTGGGACCCTGAGCCCTGTGGCTTCCTAGATGTAACTCACAAGAGCAGGCAGACATGGTTCTGAGCAGGGGCTGCCCGGGCTCTCAGAGGGATGTTCAAACAGTACTGGACTGAGGTCAGCCCTCTGATAATTTTAGCCACACAGGGAGGAGGCAGCTCCTTTATCTGGGGCCATTGTGTAGCTTCTAAAGGCGCCGGGTCAGGAGGTCCGCAGGGTAACAGGAAAGCGGGGAGCCGTGGGGCTCGGGGTGGACAATAGGCAGCTGACCGACCCTTCCCTAGGAAAGCACAGTCCCAGATCTGAGTGGCATCTGGACAGGCACAGCCGGCTCAAGGGCAGGAGGTCATCTTAGATCTGCAAGGGACCAGGGATGGCTCTCGGAAGGGGAACAGGGAAACTGGGAGGCACAGCTGCTGTCATTGTTGGCCTCACTGGGGACTTTCCAGAGACACCGAGGAAGCTGCATAGGAGTGGGCGGGTGCTGGTCAGAAAACTCACAGCCTCTATGGGTCATTGTTGGGGAGTCAGCGCTGGCCCACAGGATGCGAGGCAGGGACTCACGTAGGTGGGGTGTCCTGAGACAAAGGGTAGCACCTCTCTGGTCACCGTAAGTAGGGTTCCAGCAGGGATTCACCACCCAGGGACCCTTCTCAGAGGGGCTGGTGGGAGCCAGAGGAAATTGTAGGGAGACTCTTAGGGGCTGGTCACTGGAGATGCCTCTGCTGCCCCTCCCCCCAAGTCTACATTCATGTTATATGTGTATATGTAAATTTTCCTGTCTTTTTTTGGATTTTGGGGTCACACTCTGCTGTGTTCAGGTATTACTCATGGCTCTGTATGCAGGAATCACTCCTCTGTCATATCTATCTATCTATCTATCTATCTAGCTATCTATCTATCTATCCATCCATCTATCTACCATCCATCCATCCATCCATCCATCCATCCATCCATCCATCCATCCATCTATCTATCCATCCATCTATCTATATTCCACTATCTACCATCCATCCACCGCACCCACCCACCCATCCACCCATCCAATCCATCCACCATCCATCCATCCATCAATTATCCATCCATCTATCTACCATCCATCATCATCCATCCATCACATCCATCCATCATCCATATCACATCCATCCATCACCATATCATTATCATATTATCCACATCATCATATATTATCTAATAACATCCATCACCCACCCCATCCATACATCCACCATCATCCATCCACCATCCACCATCCATACACATCCAATCATCCATACCATCTATCTATCTATCTATCTATCTATCTATCTATCTATCTATCTATCTATCTATCTATCTATCTATCTATCTATCTATCTATCTATCTATCTATCTATCTATCTATCTTTAACAAAGTTGTTCATGATAATTTGTTACATTGAATATTCCAACACCAATCCCACCACGATTACACCTTCCTACCATCATTATTTCCAATTTCCCCAACCAACCTTTAAGACTGCCCCTATAGCAGACCCTCAATAATTTATTTGATATTGCTTGTCATAAATATTTCACTAAAAATGACCAAGAAATGTTTTGGGGATCACTTCTGGCAGAACTCATGGGACCATATGGGGTGCAGGGGACTGAACCTGGGATGGCCCACACTAGGTTCAAATGCCTTCACCAGTGTACCCCATCTCCCCAGCCCCAATGCAGAAGTTTCATATACATGTTCATTCTCCTAACCTGGGTCTTCAGGTCCGCAAAAGCCACTTCCTCGCCTGTTTGCTCAGCCAGTGATCATTTTGAGATTTGGAGGCCTCATTTTTTAAGAAAACAAATAATATTAATAACCACCTCCTAGAGTTTCCTTTTTATAATGCAATTGGAACAGACTGGCACATGGGAAGCCTTCCAGAAAGCTAACTCATTCTAAAAAATATCTCTTCTCCCTCCTTCTATTATTGGGGATCAGTAGAGCCTGGCCGAAATATCTGTGTGTCTGTCTCCATACGTTTAAGCCCTATCAGCCTTTGGGGGTGACTCACCCCTTCCGTCTGCTGAGAAAATAAGCCCCTGACCAATTTCATGTGGTTGCTTTGAAGGATGACTAATAAAAGCACTCATAAAACCTTTGTGAAATGTCAAATCCTGAAAGATAGAACTTTGGAGGCGTAGGATTTCTTCAAGTTTGTGTTCCCCACTGGGGCGCTGAGGAACTCAGAGCTCCCAGAGCTGTGGGGGTGTGAGTGTGTACCTGTGTGTGAGAATTTGTGTGTGATAGTGTGCATATGTATGTGAGTATGTGCATGTGAGAATGTGATAGTGAGTGTATGTGTGAGTGTGATAGTGTATGTGTGAAGTATGGTGTGAGTCTGTGTATGTGCATGTATGAGAGTGTGTTTGGGAGAGTATGAATTTGTATATGAGTGTTTGTATGTGTTTGAATGTGTGTGAGTGTTTAGGTATGTGTATGTATGTGTGAATGAATGTTTGAGTGTATGTGCAGGTATACGTGAGTATGTGTATGTATGTATGAGAAAGTGTGATTATGTGAGTGCTTATATGTGTGTTTATATATGTATATATATGTGTGATGAATGTGTGAGTGTGTATGTGTGTGAATGAATGTGAGTGTGTATGAGTGTGTATGTGTATGTCTGTGTATGATGTGTGTGATAGAGTATGTATATGTGTGAACGTGTATTTAAATGTGTATTTATGTGAATGAATGTGTGAGTGTGTGTATGTCTTGTGAGAATGTATGTAATAGTGTATGTGTGTGAGTATGTGTTAGTCCGGTATGTGTGAGTGTTTGTATATGTCTATGTGTGAGTGTGTATATACGCATGTGTGTGTATGTATGTGTGAGACTCTTGAAACATTGCCAGAGCAGAGAACCCCGTGCCTGACCTGCTTCCCCAAGGACGCCCAGGAGGTGAGTTGAGCACAAGCCCATTAGGACTGTCTCGCAGGGCTCCCTGCAGCTCTGAGGCCTCTGTGCAGAAAACCAACCTCTTCCCACAGATCCAGGGACCACGGTGGAGGGGCTGGGGCCAGCGCTCCTAAGATTCGGGGCAAGCCTGTTCCAGAGAGGAGACTTATCTGTATGCTGGGCTGGTTTCAAGCAGCACCAGGGACAGTGCTGGGGATGGGTGTGGGGTGGGGGGCTGCCAGTGCCACAGTGACTTCATCCCTTCCCCCTCCCTTGATTTGCTGAGCTGGCACAGGGTCTGGGGGCAAAGCCCAGGACAGTGAAGACCAAGACCCTGATGGTTTTCATTAAAAAAACAAGCTCCTCTATTCTGTCTTTCCTTCTTTCATGTGGCCATTCCCACATAGCTCTGATAAAATGCTAATTAACATGCTTGAGTGCTTATTCCGTAGCAGGCTGGACTCCAAGCACTTTCTGTGAAGTAGCTGGAACCTAGCAATTACCTGGAAGGTGCCTTATCAGCCCATTTCCTAGCTCAGGAAACTGAGCGATGGGTCAACTGGGTAAGTTCTTGGTCACCTGTGGCCCACAGCCTCGGGCAGTGTCTGGCATTGTGCTGTGTCCCCTGATGGGAGGTGCCTTTCACTGGGGACCCCCCAGCCCGTAGTTCAGACTATTGGTGCTGGCCCAGGACTCCATGGCTCAGACCAAAGGTGGGCTTGGTCTCCCCCACTGCTGTCGTGCCCAGGCAGTCTGCGCGGGTTGGGCCTAGCATCTCCTGCTACCTAGTGGGACTTCCTGGAATGATTTCTAGAAACTTCTCCGATGAGGGAGAAGATGGGCAGCAGGAAGCTGGGCGGCGTTAGGCTCTTGTGACAGGCGAGTGTGTGACCTCTCATTCAGGATGGGCCTGTCCTTGCTGGCATCTCAGCCCGACCGAGTCCATCTCACTCTCCAGAGCATCTGTGAGGTTTCTGCCACCAGCGGCACCACAAGGTCAGTTTGCTGCAGCAGGCTCTGCCCAGCTCCACTGGGTCCAGGACTTAAAGTGTGTCTTCAGTCTTGCCTGCGGACCCGTGACTGGGGAGGGATGGCTGGACTTCTGTCAAGGTTCTGCAGCTGCCTGGACCCACTGCCCGACGCACAACTCAGCTCACCTTGGGGCTTGCTTGCTTCTAGTAGAGGGCATGATGGGGCACAGCCTGGGCTCTGTGCTGCCCCTTCATCCCGGGGTTGGCTCCTATTAAAGGAGATGGCGCTAAAGTACAGCTTGGATCCGAGAGCGTGATCTACCCTTTCCTGAAGGGTGTTCTGCGGAACCAGGCATGTCTGAAATCAGGGGTTCAGGGGAGAAGTTGGTGAGAAACGCTGCGTATCCTCTTCTGGTTTTAGAGACCCATGTGCCTATCCTGGCAGGTCCGGAGAAGTCCCCTTTTAAAGTTATTTAGTCTGACTTCACCCAGCGTCTCCTGTATTTACTTTACTGGAATACTAAAAATGTGCTGCCTGTCCAGCCTTCTGGGGAAGGTGCTATAGACTGTTGACCTCATCTGCTCCTTTTCCCTCCTTCCCTGGAGCCGGGCCCAGAATGGAGCTGTGTTCCCGGGAAGGAACCTTGTCTTCCCGCCAGCTCCTCTGCATCCAAAGCAACAGCCCTTTCCTCTGTGGATGCTGCTCTCTCTGTCCTCAACTTGGGCAGAGAGGGAAGGAAGACAGCCCTACCTCTCACAGCAGCGGAACCAAGGGGCACCGACACCTTAAGAGACAGAAGGCATGCAAGGAGGGAGACTCAGACCTTTCATCTAGGCATCAGGGAAGGAATCCTGGAGGAGGCAGCCCTGCAAGGAAGGCCTGGGTGGTCTGGGGGGCCAGGTTGGATGAAAACTGTTTGAGATAGTGTTGGGGAAAGGGTGGTGTCTCTGCTATAACCCTAAGCACACGGACTCCGACCTACAAGCCACTCCAAAGGAGACAAAGCCTTGGGTGAATGGACACAATTTCCTTAGAGGACCAATTGCCATTGTTGGTGACTTGTCCACCCGCCATTCATAAAAGTCCTCTTTAATCACATGAATTTTTTATCCTTTAGGCTTGAGGAACCTTTTCCTGCCCCTGCCCTCCATCCCCTCACCTACACTTTTACCTTTCAGTGATGTCTTGTTCCTTTGGGCTGGGTAGATGCCCAGTGGGCTCTTGGGCATGGTTTGTCATGTGAGAGGCCCTGGCTTGGATCCTTGACCCACATGGTTCCCTGAGCACTTCCAGGAGTGACTCCTGCTGGGAGGAGCCCTGAGCACCAAAGGTGTGGCCCCAACATAAAAATTATGAGAGAGAGAGAGAGAGAGAGAGAGAGAGAGAGAGAGAGAGAGGAAATGGAGACTGTTTTGCTCATGCTTCCCAGCTTCAATGGTGAACAAGTTGCACGGCTGGTATTTCTGGTGGCAAAACTTGTTCCTTTCTTTCATTTTCCAGTTGTCAGGTATTGCCGAGCATCTGCACCATCTCAGGGGCGCTGTGAGGTGCCTGGGGCTCAGGCGGCATCAGACAGATCCTTTCCCGAGACAAACCCGCACCGGCAGCAGGGGCCTGGCTCTTGCACTGAGAAGCTCCCACACGCATGCACAGTGCTGGGTGACACTGCAGAGATGTGGCGTGAAACCCACCGTGCCAGCCTGCTAGGGTCAGGGATTTGCAAAAGCACAAGCATCCCAAAAGCCCACGTTCTCCTCCAGGCAGCCAGGACCAGGG